>WBNO01002446.1:206300-291008 GCA_013400575.1 Peucedramus taeniatus | reverse complement strand
AAAAGGAATTCTTTTGTTTGTCCATTAACCTCATCATCTGACAAAGAACCTTCTGAATCATAGTGTTTATCAGTACTGCAGCTATCCTTTTCATCACTATCATCTTCCATATCTTCCCATTCATCTTCATCCTCAGCATCTGGTCCTCTGAACAGAAGCATAAAATCGTTTTAGAATAATACATGGACCTTTACATAGCTCTGACTAATGCTGGGTTATCTGAAACAATTTGGCAATAACAGATTTAAATATTGAGTGAGACTTTTGTCTGAGAGCTGAAAGCATTGCTAGCTGGATCATGCATCTGTGCACTGAGACTGAAGTTATTTTTATATTCAGCTGTACGTGCCAAAGCAGAAAAATACCAGCTGCATTCTTGACTATTAAAACAAGCAAAATTTCTTACTGTTCATGAAATTATGAGAATAACACCAAAATCTAAGTAGATAAAATGTATCCCATGAAGCATTTGTAAACGTTTCAGAAACATCCATTAGCCTTCATCAATACTATTACTGATGCATTTTGCATGTAATAGATGACAATGTTTTAAAAAGTTCAAGGACACTATTATTCCAAACACTGCATATAATCATGAGCTCAGAGTAACGAATGAAACCCACCTCTTGGATGACATAAGAAATTTCATTTTGCATGCTACCATCCAAACAACACAAGGCAATACTTTTGTCAACACACCAAAGCATTCAATTTGAAATCTGAAACCATTGTGGCTTCCTACACCACCACATGCAATAGCAAATAGCATCTCTCCTATTTACATATGACAAATATTTCAACACAGCTCTATCTACCGCTTCTGTGGTTTATTTGCTTGTAGAACAAAATCATCTTCCAGGATATTTTCTGGATTGTCAAAGTCAAAATCATCATCAAGAGCTGCAACAATATCTGGGTCAAAATCTAGCCGTGGTCCTAGAAAGTTGAAAAAACAGAACATAAATATTTACATTTCTCTGACATTACAAAGCTACTTTCCTGGATAAAAACCAATCCAGCTGGACTGTGAATGTGCAGTAAGGAAAGCTTAAACCAAAGAATCACAAAATTCCTCAAGAATATTTGTAGATCTGATAAAAGCTAGGGCATGTCACCAATCTCTTGTCAATTTTTATCACTCAAAAAAAAAAAAAAATTTCCCAGAGATCTTAAGCTTCCATAAATGCATTTTAATATAGAATATTATAAAGAAAAAAAATCCATGTTAAAGCACCACATGATCAGCTACCAGCATTAGCTCCAACCCTAAAATTCCTTACATTACAAAAGGTCAACAAGTGTTTCTCTGCTGCAATTAGCAGAATTGTCTTTAGCATCCTTCTGTCGGGACAGAGAGAACTGCTACAATTCTTTACTGTTATAAAATATGGAGATAGCTGTGGAGTCAATGTCCAGTGCAAACATGGATACATAACAAAAACCTGCTCACAGCCTGTAACACATTAGTGAAATAACACTAATGAAGGGATGTAAACACTACTCAGCATTTGAAAAGAAACTGAGTGAAAATCCAGTTCTAGGCTCAGATTCAAACAGACATAATAATAAATTCATAGTATTATCTACAATTTTCCCCTGTTTTTAGTTTGTATTTGCTATGCAATAGTAAGGGCTCATGGATGCACCCTCTGCAAGCAAAGCTAAAGAACTCTTACTAATGAATCAAAGAAGTCTCAAATTGAAACATGGGTCTCTTACAGATCATTCCTTATGTCTGCTACTAAGCCTGTTCTAAGCAAAAAAAAAATGACATCACAATAGAAGCCTTAATTATTACCATCTACTTCCTAGATGGTAACTCACACTACAGAAAGGTGAAAAATACCTGAAACAGGAGCAGCTTTATTTAACAAGCCCACATCCTCTTCAAACTCTGTGGCGAACACTGAGGAAGGCAACTTAATGGATGGAGCCTTAGAAAAAGAAACAAAAAACATGATCACAATGTATTTGTTCTCAGTTTCTTATTTGAGCTCGCACAAACAAAATCATGCAGACACTCCTCTGACCAAAAGAAACTCTGTGAGCACTACTTAAATATTACAACAAAATTTCAAGAGCTATACAACGTTATACTACCTGAAGTGCTGGCAGCATCAATTCTCATGTCAATATTCTCCAGGTACAGAAACAGTATTTTTTGAAGCTCTAAAGCTTTTTAGAGAATGGTTGTACAGCAGGCACAATGAAATTTTAAAATTTTTTTGGTTTGTTTTGGAGAACATTTAACACACCTTTGAATTCACCCCTTTACTGAAAGGCTTGTTAAAAGCTTCATAACATGCACATCTAACCTAACTTTAAACCTTATGTAGTATCACCAAGCTGTACCTGAAAGGTACTTCTGACTAAGACTATTGGTTTTGACTAAAATGACAATATTTGGTTAAATCAAACACACTCATCTATAAGTGACTGGCAATGGCATACTTCATTGCTTCAAAGACTTTACTGCTTTTCCATTCCAATGTGATCCAGCATCATGAACTTCTACAAGTTATGGCAGTAATTGAAAAGTTTGTTTTTATTCAGTCTGGCCTCTATTACATTCTCCTTTAAAAACACAGTGTGCTGATAATACAACCTGACATATTCAAAACTCCCAGAGCATTCAAAAATTTTAAAAAACCTTAAAAACAAACACCCACCCCAGAAAAACACTTGTTCAAACAAACACCTTTGCAAGCCATCTCTGTAGAAAAAAAAGTTTATTGTGGGTACCTGAAGTGTTTGAACACTGTGCTAGCAAAATTATGTTCATCAGTAAATTCCAGCTTGTCAGCTTCTGGGTTTACTTGTAGGAAAGTCTGGTTGTGGGTCAGAAGAATCCTTATACATAAATATATATATACACACAATTAATGTGTCTAGAGAATGTTAATGCCCCAAAGAACAGCATTACCATTAGCAAAAATACTACTTACTGAAATTCTCTGAATTTCATCCTCTATGTGCCCCTCACTTGTGATGACAATTCTGCTTTGCTGTCCACGCACAGATGGGACAAGCTCAGAGGGACCAGAGGCTTCTTTGAGGTGCTGCAAATAGTCATAGTCATCATCAAAGAAGACACCATACTTGCGCTGCTCCTCCCTTCTTTGCTCCTCGTGTCCCTGGGAAGCGGGGGGAGAAGAAAATAATCAGAAGGAATAAATTTAGTTACTCAAGTCCACTTAAAACTTACTAACAAAAACAAAAGCAACACATCTACTAAGAGTGACTGTTGAAGTCCTTGTAGTCCCCTCTCCACTCCTTACCCTAATTCACAGCCAATTAGAATGTTCTAATCAGCTGGTTCCATGTCTGCATGCTGTATGAGCAGGACTTTTCCATCAGCAACATAACCAACAATGCCTGTTTGATCACAAGTCAAGTGTTGTTGTTGTTTTTTAAATACATTTATACCTCTAATGCCAGTTAAGTCATCCTTCAACCATCAGGCAGTAACTCACAACTATGAAATTCCCTGAAACAGCCCTTTTTTTTAATAAGCTGAACAAAAAACTACCTCCTCTCAGGCTGTTTTTGAACTGTATAATTGCATACCAACTTTTTTTCTCCATGGTATTCCTTATCTGAATGAACCTCAATAGTAAAAGTGAGTATTTACTTTCTGTGTGGGCAGCAGAACTCTCTGGGGTGCAGTATCATCAGCAGCAAGAGGATCCCTCTGACTTCGGTGCACTAAGTGAAATGTTACTGCTTTCTTCTTCTCTATGAAGGGCTTTTTTTTCTTGTGAGGCTGCAAAAAGAAATTTGGTTAGCTGTTAACAAAAAATTAAATATTATGTGCATCTTAAGAGAACCTGTAGTGTGCTGCTGTATTCGTTTTAAGGCAATGCCTTACAAACATATGTTTGGAGACAAAGCATAAAGAGACCAGTGGGAGCTCAACTCATTTCCCCACACGCACAACAGACATTTCATATGTTCTATATAAGCTGCAAATGCAGCTTATTCAGCTGCAAAATGGCAATACATCGAACAGTAAATATCTGATAACAGCACATACAGTTTAACATACAGCCCTCGAAAGGAATTCTGCAATACACCTCTTCCAAGAAACACGGGAAACTGATAAGGAAATTCATCTAGACACATCTTGCTTCGTGGGAGTTCTTTAGACGGCTGCTCCTACAGCAGCAATCCAACATCAGTCATGAGGACCATCGGCAGCATCACTACCCGGGCACAGCTCTAACATCGACATACACGCGCGTTCTGGATCAACAAACCCACCAAGTGTTCTCAGCTGGCTGAAAGCCTTTCCTAGGAACTACCACATCTGACCTGGAAATACACTTCCAGCAAGGTTTCCGGCTTCACTTACCTAACAAACTGCGTTACAGGCGATATAAGCTACCTGGGGGCGACTCTACCGCTCTAACCTGCCTTATTCCCCGAGTACAGCCCAGGGCACACTCACCATGGCGCTGTCCCCCGGCCGCTCCCGGTGTCCCGAATCCCACTCGCTCCCACGCGGGCCAGGCGTCAGCGTCCCCGGCCTGTGCCCTCCATCTTGGGATACACCAGTGACCAACGGGGGGAATGAGAGAAGCGGCCAGTCCGGCCAGGTTTGTAAGTTTTCGTTTCCCAGTTAAAAAATAAAAACCAAAGGGTCTTTTCTCAGACTGAAATGGTATTTTGATAAAAGAGAGGTTCAGTGGGCCCAAGCAGGACGCTCGTCGGAGATACATTTTCCCAGTTCTTCCCTCAAAATAGTGAGGAATGGTTCAGGCCGCCAGCGCTCCCAATGGCAGAACTCGGCGCAGGCGGCCAAGGGGCAGCGCGCGTGCGCAGCAGCCGGGCCGGGCCGGGGTTCGCTGGTGGGACGGTCAGGGAGTGGGGGCTGAGTCTGGGGGACAGGGAGTAAATAATAGGTGGTCGTTTTGTCTGTTATTTGAGCGTATTTGAGTTCTTATTTCTGACGAGGAATGACGAGGAGAACTGGGCCTGTTCAGAGGAGAAATGACTAAGCGGGGAGACCTAATCAATGTCTATGAGTATCTGAAGGGAGGGTGTCAAGAGTTTGGATCCAGGCTCTGCTTGATAGTGCCCAGCAATAGGACAAGAGGCCACCGACAGAAACTGATGGTCGGGAATTTGCACCCGAGCATAAGGACGAATCTCTTTACTGTGCGGGTGACCCCACAGTGAAATAGATTGTCCAGAGAGGCTGTGGAGTATCCCTCATTGGAAATATTGAAGAACTGTCTGGACACAATCGAATGCCATGTGCATTAGGATAGCCCTGCTTGAGCAGGGAGGTTGGAGCAGATGTTCCACTGTAGTCCTTTCCAATCTGAACCATTCTGCAGTGTGACACTGCAGCTGTATAAATTTTACCTACCCCATGCAGCGGGGCTGTGCACTCAAATACAGGCTCCTTGCTAAGAAAAAGAGAAGTATGCTCGGTATTTTAAAACCTGCTTTGTTACTTTTCAAAAGAAAGTGTAAAACAAAGAGGGGAGCAGTTTTTTTTTCCACGTGTTTACAGGCAAATAAAACAGTAACAGCTAAGAAGAGGTTTTCACTGAAAATTCAGAAAAGTTATCCACATTATGTGTGGATGGATGCAACTAAATATATATACATGATTGTACCTTGAACTATTAGCTTTAGTCATATTTGGGTGGATTTCATTGGTTTTCAGTAGGTGTCACTAAAGCTCCGAAAGAACCCAGATTTTCACTCTTCAGGCTGTTTTCTGAAGTCTTTAATCTTTACCCAGTTTCATCACACCACTCTTGCAGAAGTGCACAATCTAATCTGATCCACTCCATCAGTTGAAATAACTCCTGTACTCGGAGGATACAGGTTACATCTGCATATATCTGTGCAAAGGCCGGACTTTGTTTTTTCTTGCAGAAAGTGCCCGGTGAGTGTCTCGTTGTTGCCAGCCATGTGCGGGTGTGGTGCGCACCCCGCGGCACAAGGAGATCAGCAATGACCCCGCCGGGGCCGCAGCCTGTGAATGGATTTTTCATGACTGCACCCAAGAGCACCAACTCCCTCCCTACAGTATGTCCGTACTGCCAACCCAGCGACAGCTGGAATAGCAGAGCTGGATTTTCACAAGGTAATTAAAAGCAGAATCACTCAGCTGTTCAAAACACAGTACTTAGCCTTTATTTGTGGGGCAATGATGTTGATTAGATTACTCCTTATTGCTTCTAAGTTCCTGACATGACTCTCTGGCATCCACAGAAGTGCGTGCTCATAGACTTGGTGACAGGATTACACTTCACAACCCCCTAAACCTGGCACCTCTGTATCTCGTGGGGGCGGTACTGTCATTCCACACACCCCAAATCTGGTCTAGGAGCACTGTATCAGTTTGGATGCGGGAAAAATTAACTTTTGCTCTCAGCTCTGTTAGTCAGCTGTTAGTCCTAAGTGTAAGATAAGTTTACCTGTTAAGTCTCAGTGTTTTCTGTCTTTCTTTAATTTGCATCCTTTCCCTGAATTTCCTGGGTAGATTCTAAGTATTTAGGAGGAAGGTTATGTATTATATGTTCACACAGAGATTAAAACAGGTTCCTTCCCATATCACAGAAGATTGCTAAAGTATACTAGCAGTAATACATCTAGGGATGAGTTTGAGTCAAGGATTAGCAACAACAGGCACCACATTGCCTCCTTTGTTGATACCTGAGGGTAAGTCATCTCCTGATTTATATCAAAATTGAGTATTTAGTATTACATGTATGTGAACTGTGTATGAGAGAGTGTCTCAGAGACTCTGCTTAAGCTTCTCGTTTCATCCAAGCCTTACAAGGCCATCCATCCTACTGCACTCTCTCACTGGGTTCTTTGCAGAGACTGCTAAGAGAACTCTGCAAAGAGTCTCTACAGAGAGTGGGAGGGTAAGTGCTCAGGTCACTAACTGCTCCTGTTATGCTTACAGAAGAAAAACGGTCAGTGTTGAAAGTCTCACTGTCAAGGCAGTCACTTAAAAGATAATATGCTGGAAGCACATCCTTAAGATAATCATCAACTTGCCTTCTGTGTGAGGAAATTTAGGCTTATTTTTTTTCTTAGTTCTTGCAAAGAAGAAATTATTGCAAAGTAATTAAAAACAAAAGTTATTTTCAGTCACTTCAAAAGTTAAAAGATTGGCAAATGCACTGCTGACTAGGCTGAACCCTCAGCTGTGCAGATCAATTTTGTTCCTGTGCAGAGGGTGTATTTCCACTGTAAATCTGCTGTCAATGAAACTGGTAGAAAACACTTCTTGCTGATAAAAAAAGGGGAAACTGGGAGCATAGATCACGTCTCCAAACCATTGAGCTACAGCCCTAACTTTGTTTTTTTAAACCAAGTATCACCTCTTTGAATACACCTCTTCATGAATACACCACAGACAGGGAATTTACCAGATGTGTTTGAAGGATTGCCAGAATTCAAAGGAAGGTTTCATTTTATTTCATTTTTTAATTTCATTTCCACGAGGAGGGAATTTAATTTGGCCTCTGGAGGCTCTCTGAATTTAAGTCTACTATGTGTGCCTATGTACTGCTCGAGATTCAAGAACAAAATATTTTCAGTAAAGATTTTCTGAGCAACTTTACAGAGGTGATTTTTAAAATTTTCTATTTATATATATTCATTCATATATATACATATATATATAAAATTCAAAGAGCTAAACAATTGTCTAAGGCGCTTGGAACTGTGTACAGCAGAGGATCCTACAGTACTGTACAACTAGGCAGCACACTTTCAGTTTCCTTGCTTAATACAAACACCATAAAACAAGTATAACATATGTACTGTATATACCCCCCCAAACATTCTTTATGTTTTTCAGGGGATGATACTGGACTATATTTGTGTGTGTATGTATGTATGTATATATATATACACTACATTACAGATAAAACCTCAAGAAGCAGCCATCATTAATTTGTAACAATTACAGTTACTTGCATTCACAGATATCACGCACCTGTGTAAAATGCAGTATCAGATCTGGCACTTCTTTAAAGTTACCATATTCAATCACACTGAGCCAAGTAGATGCATTTATTTTATAACTGCTACATCAAATCTGCCATGCGTAAGCTAAAAAGTTATCAGTACTGATTCTCCACAGCCTTCCATCTTTTGAAAGTAATGAAACATGTGGAAAGTACATTTTAGAGGGACAGTAATTCTAAGCTGATAATGTTTCAGATACATTTTTTGTATTTACCAGTAACTATTTAGCATGACAGGCAGTGGGGAACCAAGGCTTGAATTTTATTTGCCTTACTTGACTTGTAAATGGGAAATTTAATGAAATCAAAGAAAGTTACTTAAAAAATAATTTATCACTATTTTTCATCAAATTAATAGAAAAAAAAATAAGAACTAGCCCACTGTGTATGGATGAGTGACAATCTGTATGCAAAATTTTAATTGCAATGAACTCATGTGACAATTCCATTTCAGGTGACCGTGGCTGCCTTAGGGTCTGTTCAGCAAGTAAGAATCTTCTGGCTGTACTGGTCGCTTGTAAGACTGTACTGGAGCTCAGCAACCTGCACTGGTGTGGATGTGTGATCGAGCCCTCCTTTCGGGAGTCATCACTCCGCCGTGTCCATGCAGACTTGCTTGGAAGAGGCAGGTGTGCAGTGATTCCTACTGCTGAACCTGTCCTGCTGTACTGCAGCTCTGCCAGAGAAATACAGGTTTGTGATCTCCTGGTGTTTAAGGTGCAGCTGGGTCCAAAGCATGGCACACAAACATTGCTATGATTTTCCTTTTGAGCTATTGTGCCACAGAATACTGGGAAGGGACGGAAACTTACCAGTTTTATCAGCTCCTGTGTATACAAGAGTGTCTGTGCTCTGTAGTCTTCTCGTGCCTCTCCCAGATTTGCAGTTTGGTTGTAAATGGAATTCTGGGGTTTTTTTAAGGAAACCCCGTCTCCCCCGCAAAACTTAAGAGCTATTTAAACAGTTGCAGGCAATTAAGCATGTGCCATCTCCACACCCCTTCCCCTGCTGCTGATACAGTCGGATGCCCGTTCAAACAAGCCATTGATATTTTTGTTTCAAATCACACTAGCTAAAATAATAATAATAATCCAAAACACAGTATTTCTTTAATTCAAAAATTTATACAAGTTTACAAATCAATATGCCACCACACAAAGTAGTGAAAGGAAGAGAAGGTATGTTTAGTAATGTTTTAACATTTTACTATATCATAACAATGTTCAAATATTGCTAAATTTGACATAGTATTGCAAGATTTTTTTTAATATAAAGAATTTATGCTTGAACAAGAATATACAGATAATACCATTGCTTTCTTTGTTTCTATCCAATGCAATATGTAGCTTCTAGAAAACATTGGTGAAATGCTTTATCTAGTTCATATGAGCTTTGTTTCCATTAAAATGTTGAAAGAAAATGGGAACACAAAGTGAAGCAAGACCTTATTAATTATTAAAGTTAATAAATAGAAACCTGTGTGAATTACATTACAGCAAATATATGTTAATTTCACTCCATTTCTCCCTTTCTCTCTATAGATACAGTTTTGTAAGTTTTGGTGAGGGTTTCTTTTTCAGATTTCTGTTAAATAGAAGTTTTAAGCTATTCTGGGGACTTTTTTTTTTAATTTGACCTTCAAAATATTTTTGTATCAACCGTATAAAATCTTTCAGAATATATTTTTTTCTTTTCATCATAATCTATGCCCCATCAGGGAATATTGCACTGATCTTGGTATAATAAGACTACAGATAGCAACAATAATGGAAGAAAATATGAAAGATCCTAAAGGCAGGAGGCAAGTTTATCCATATTTTTTTTTTCACCCTGAGTATATTTTCAGTTTAGTTTACAACAATGGCACAGGTCTTAACTCCTGAAAATCATCAAAACCAGAGGAGGTGAAAGTGTTAAACACACAGTTCATGTGCACCTGACAGTCTCATGCCAGTGTAGGCTTTTAGCTTGCTTTGCTTTATCATTAAAGCATTAACAGACATTAAGACATGGGCCAATATTCTGGTCTCTGCTTAGGATGTCAGCAGTGCTCACACAGGCCTGTGCTGTCAGGTACCCAGGTGACAGTGTGGGTCTCCCTACCCTGACTCCAAGCCCTGCCAGCTGCAGACAGTCAGGGTGTTTTGCTTGATTCCCAGGCTGCCAGACTGGATTAGATGTTTTTAGTGTGTTGCTGGCTGGATCTTCTTGCACTTTATGATGATACAAAATCGGGGCTCAGACTAAATTTATAGTCAGGTTAAGCAACTGTTAATTTGAAACAAAGTCTCTCATGTAGCTGTAGTATGATTAATTACAGGTCTGAGTTTGAAGCATCTCTGCAGGAAACCAAGCACTCATTCCACCTGGAACGAGGGGTTTAATTTCTCTAATATCAGGGATACTTCATCCCTTTGTTTCACAGCTTTCATTTAGCTTTTCAAGTTAAAAAATTGGTGCTCGTCTGATGTGGTTTTTCCATGTCAGCACTGAGGTTGTGGTGCCTCTCTAAGAGGTGCTCAGGTTGGCCAAAGCAGATGGTGGGGCTGTCCTGCCCCACACCACATCAGAGGTCGGTAAAGTCCACTACAGCAAGGGACATGCACAACCGTAGGTAAATGATAAACCCAACAAATAAATGCAGTTCTTGTAGAACTGCAAATGGCCATGAATACTTACAGCGATTTTGAAGAGATGTTGCTTCTGGTCCTAACATGTTTCAAATCACCAGTTGAAATGGTATTAGCTTAAATAATAGTTTAATTTAATTTTTTTTTTTTTTTTTTTTTGCTATTTGTTGAGTCAACATATATAGCACAATTCAAAAAAAATTCAGATAGACTGTATTTGAGTTATAGAGACTAATATGTATTACCCAAAAGAAGAGAGAGATGAGACACTCTAGAATAATTTCAAATTTTTATGTGAAGAAGAATTAGGCTTTGATTAAGCATCCATTCTTTTGCACCCACAGCAACATGCTGGGATGTGTGATTATACTGATAAATATTATATATAATTTCAGAAACCACTACTTCAAGCTGTTAATTTTCTCTGTCTGTGGATGTAGACATACCTTGACTCTGTGGAACACAGGTATCATGTGTGTAAGGTTTGTCATATGTTGTGGATGACATTTAAATGATTCGTCCAATTTGATAAAAATTATCATACTGATCCCTCTTAGCCAGCTGGACTGTACTATACTTTGCATGAAAAGTATTATTTTTTCTTTGCCTGTTTAACATCTTTTTATTTTTAACTCTAGGATTATTAACTCATTAATTTTTCAGGACTTATCCCTATTTTTCCCTTCTAGCAGGCATGCAGCACCATAACAGGTATATGGTGTAATATTTCCAATGGGTTGTTGATGCTACTGGAAAACATTTGAAATTACCAATACAGAGGACTAGGAGAGGCAGCAGAAATTGACTTCAGGCTTCTTAAAGCAAACTTGCTTCACTGCATATGGTGACATACCAAATTCTCATTATTTATTATTGCATGGACAACACTTTAAAGCTGTTGTTTTTCTGGCAGGTGATATTAAGAATATAAAAATAGCATATACAATTCTATGTCCCTGTGGGGATACAATACACCATGGATAGTTAGTAGTTCTAATTCTGCAAGTATACTACATAAGATTTTACGTATGTTCCAATAAAGGCAACTGTTTTTGTCCAGTTACATAAATGTGCTTAATTAGTTCACTGAACAGTGTGCCACACAATGCATCTGATTATTATCAAAATATTAAGAAATTAAAAATTAACTCAGCATCTCTACCAAGGCTAGAGTCCTGCAGCTAGCAATGGCTTGGAGGGAATACTTTAAAAAAACCCCTCCAACCCCAGGAGGAAGATAGGGAAAGCCTAAGTGATACCTCACCTACACATCCTTATTCCTTATGACCTAACTTCAGCTTGAAGAAGTCTGAGCCAGAAGTTGTATCCTCATCTTTGTGTTATTACTCTTAAAACAATAAGGTTGGCACATGACTTTCCATCCATGGTCCAGGCCTAGTATAGAGGAATGTCTTCTTCCAAAGTCAATGTTTTTCACTTCATCCTAGGAGTTTAACAAGTTTTATTTTGCTTGTGTAACCTGTGTGTACCTTGGCATTGTGGTAGAGCCTGACCTTACCTTTGTCCGAGTTATTCTGCCTGTGCAACAGCTGTCTTTCTGCCTTCAGTATTTTGGCTGCTTTCAAATGTTTCAACGTGATTAATGCAACACTGGGATCTATTTAATTGTTCCACTCATTTCCTCTGAAGTGAAATACTGTGTTTTATACTTCAAAGTCAACATAGTAGACCTTTATATGATTTTGGACACACATTCCTAAATTTGGAAACATATGCAAAAAAGTTTAAGCGGAACTATTCTTGTGTAACTTTTAAGTTTACTCTTCAAATTCTAAAAATAAAAATTAGCATGCTACCAGAACTGTTGACAAACCTTAGCTTGAATACCCTCCTAATTCCTGTATGATTTAGTGCCAAAGAATACATTTTCACTGCTTCCTTGATGTCAAAGTGGTGTTTCTATATTTATAAAATGATAAAATTTCCAGAAGCTTATTTTCTGCAAATGGAATCCTAATGGCTCTTATTGATTCCATTTAAAAAGGAAGGTGCTGCTTCCTTTTCTTTGCTACAAGCAAGTAGATGGCTTTTTTAATTCAGTTATTGATATTTTGTGGCTTGTACATCATTAGATTTTTACCGAAGTGTAATGGATCCTAAAAGTAATTTAAATCTTACCATTTTTAAAAAAGATTTCCCAATGTCTTTAAAAATAAGAGTGACGGCTGTTGGAGAACACTCTTCTGTTACTAGAAGTGCTCTTCATTAAAATAATCCACCTCATTTATGCAAACCTGGTCTTGTTGTAAATAGCTCTAAAGAGGCATATCTAACTTTAGCCACCAAATTGCCTTCCTGCCTTTAGGCTGACATGTCTAACAACAACCTTTGATTTTATAAACTAAACACAGTCCACAAGAATCTATCACAGGTTCTGAGGTAAAAATCACATCTACACAGACCTTTTATTACCAGAAAAAGAAATACTTACACTTCATAATTAAAAACTGAACAGGACACATAAAAGACAAAAATAAATTGTAATATGTACAGACATTAGAAAGGATAAATAGCAAATATATTGTAATACTGCATTAAATGTATGCATATGTGAACTCCAGACCCGCCCCCCCCCCAGTGTTGTGTACACTAATTCAAAGGATAAATAAGTGCTAATATAAGACAGAGAATTTCTTAGTGTAAACAACGCCACAGGCTTTTTAATAGGCCTTTGGGCCAACTTAGAAAAACCATGTATTGCCTTTCACACTCCATACCACTTAATAATACTCTATTCACATGTACAATTTCAAGATAGTATAAAAAATTAGGAATCTAAGAAGCATTCTTCACACTAAACAAAAACAGGCTGGAGACACTCCAATGATTTTTCTTTCACTTTTAAAGGACCATTAGCTGAAGACATACTGATTCATCTGGGAGTTCTTCCTCAAAGCAGTGCAAGAGTCCTTAAATGTAAAAAGTTACATTACTAATCACTGCTCAGGCCTATTAATGAAGACTTCTATGCCTAATTTCAATTCTGACTTTGGATTCACACTAGCATGATGTCAAAGTTGTCACCACTACCTGCCATGGATGACAAAGATAATGATCCCTCTGGTTTGAATGGCAAGCAATGGACAACAAGGAGTGTTTGTAAACACAAAGCATTTCATTGCATTCATAGTGTCACATTATTTGTCCTTCAAATCCTGTTTATGTATCTCTGAGGATCCAGAGTATGACAACATTAAAAAAACAAAAAATATATTACTTGTTCTGTATGAATGTTCCACGTGTTTTCTTGACGCATGCGCACTGGGATTTAAAAAAAGACAGTTGAGTTATACTAGGACTAATTTCTGGCAACTGTATTTACTGGCACCAAAGAAAATGATAGTTCTTCGTAAAGTACTGATGACATGAGGACTTATGGCTTGCTATCTTTTTAAGACAGGCTGCAGCCACCAAAAAAACCTACATGCACAGTTGCTTACACTGTTTCTTTTAAAAAATAATTCTTCCCACTGGCCAAGTGCATTGTTGAGCAGTCCCATCCATTCCACTTATCTCTGTGGACTGACAAAGTCTCTTTTCCCCCAGCTCTCAGTTCTTTTGTCACCCCCGCTCCCTCTCTGTTACCCTCAGTCCCAATCCCATGAAGCCGATGAGAAGGATGGCAGCAGGCTCTCCAGCGATTGTCTTCAGCACTTCCTGACTCATGAAACTCTGACAAAGAAGTCCACTGGCTTGTCCGTGTGGGCTGGCCACAGAACTGTGGTTTGTCTGGACATGGACAAACACTTCCTGTGGGTTCTCCTCCTAGACTAATCATTTGTCCATTGACAAAGACAAGGGCCACTTTCTTCATTAGCCTCAGGGTAAGCTGTAGCACACTCATACTCAATCAAGTTCCAGTGCAATTTCAGGTCTTCAGGACGCAATGATTTCCCGAAAGAAAATTGTTACTTGAAATATGGGCTGTGGTCAAACAGTTACGGACGATGAAACCTGAAATCATAAATTAAAATCTTAGAATTATGTTATTTCAACCAACAATAACAATGATCCTCATCCTGCTATCTTAGCTGTTTCCTTTTGTGAGCCCATTATTCCTGATTTTCCTGATCTGTGATGGTTTAGAGTCAGACCTGTTATTTCCTGCTTTCTACCTCTCTCTACTTAGAAAAGCAAACAGATTTGGTGTGGCTCAAGCAGTGGTGTGTTGCTGTCTGTCTGTACCGTTAACCTGCCAGTGTGGTCCCTGGCAGAGTTTTGCTTGGCTCAGCCATTGCTTTAAGGTACTGCCTGGGCATGGCCGGGGTCAGCACAGGACAGCAGGCAGGATGGATATGGGGGGACATCACCCTGTTTTGAGGGGAACAGGTTAACTGCATGGATTCAAGCTGTGCCAAGCTTGCTGGCCTCAGGGCCAGAGAAGAGTCTCCAGTCTGTTTTGGTTGCCAATACAGATTTAGCTACAATTGCATCCATTATTTGGAGATGCTCTCAGTAAGTATTATCAGAAAAGCTTTGCTAAACAATAAAAATTAAATTTCTGGGGTTTTAATCCTTGTGTAAAATGAGGATAACAAAAATGTTGTATTTTCTTTTAAGTAAGCAGCAAATTTTATAGCATTTCAGGTAGTTTCTTCTTATTAACAGCAGTGAACTGAGGTACATGAAGGCCCAAATATACCTCACCTTTTTTTAGGCTTTTAGGTAGGGCATCTGCATCACTCTAGATTGGCTGTATGATGGCTAGAGAAGTGGGTTGCTCCAAAAGGTGTCACCAACCCTTTCTATAATAAGATTGGAACCTACAGCAGTTGAAATTCTAAATCATGTTAAATGTAATGAATCCAAGTAAAAGGGTAAGGAGGGCACCAGTATCAGGTTCTCAGTGTGTAGACATGTATCTCTGTTTAAATGGCTTTAAATATTTATCTGTCCATGAAATAGTAGAAGATGCAGCAGCTTGAAAAAGGCATAGATAATGATGCATCTACACAATAGATTTTCCTAAGTTTTTGTTTGACACGTTTTCTCTTAATAGTTCCACACAGTATCCCTGTAAGTTGATTTGATACAATACAGGGATGCATTTCTCAAATTAAGGAGGTGTGCACAAAGCCTGACATTCACAACTATGCAGCTCATCTGCTAAAAGAGAGTACAGAGGATTGATAAAAAGACACAGGGGTTTTGTATTTTTGTAGAAAAACAATATACTGGACTATATATAGCATTTTCATTAGAAACAGTTAATGAACACCTGCTAATATGCTCCTCCCAAACTTGTATTGATATCTCTGTTTTTAAAAACTAATTTTATTGGATTTTGTTATGAAATAACAGAAAGAATCAGTCTAAATTACTAGGACTAGAAAACCAGTCAATTGACAGTCATTACAGTAAATGATGAACAATGAAACCCATTGTTTTTTCTTTCCCAAGTTTAATATAAAATTTTAACATTTAAAATATATTGTAAGTACTGATTATAATATTAAATCATCAATATTTAATCTGCAATAATATAGGAAATCATATACCATAAGCTATTTTTGTTTAGTAAGCAGCTTCCTTGTTGTCTCAGTCTATCACAGAACAGCCTTTGCTAATCGGATGCCAATGCAAGTGTCTTTTGGTTTGCATTATCTCAGTGATCTTGAAAATAAATAAAGTATGAGAAATTAATTCTCTGGCTAGAGACTTCTGTCTATGGTTTTTGTAAAGCACTTTTGTATCAATTCAATATTACGTAGCAGAAAGTACATAATTTTTAATGAGGGAAAATGGGATCTCTTTTTATTTTCAAAATTGCAATTGACTTAAAACATCTGCATGTTATTCTACTCTTAAATAGCTTTTCCTAGTGTTACTCTTCTGACTTCCGTGTAGTAACTCCACAACATGACCAGTGAAAAAAAAGAGCATGGATAAGGAACAGAAAAAGACTGATTTCCCTCAGGCTGAAATTCTTTCAGCACCCTATAGAATCATTGACTATATTTATCACAATTTGGCTGTGCCTATTTCTTAGTCCATTTTCAAAGGCCCTCCTTGATAAAAATAGTTCACTTTTTTACTGGTTTGTCACTCCACTAGATTCCTGGTTCAGCTTTCAAGAATCCAGTTGCAATCAGCCTCAACTGTTTTTAAAGCTCATGAAAAAATATCCAATTCTTTTTGTTTGAATCATGCCTGTCTGTACTTAGGTTTCAATATTGCAACGCAACTCAAGAAACACAACAATGCAAGCAGGAGGTTTGTTTCTCTACCTGCTATTTTTATTCTATCCTTTGGGATGCTCTTTTTTTAGAAGTAGTATTTTTATACATTCTGAAAAATATATACTACGTGCTACCTGAAGAGAAAACTACATCAGAAGCCAAATGAAAAGATAAATCTCCATGTTTGAAAAATACATTTTCTACTGGTCAGATGCAACACTCCATTAAAACCCTGCATCCTGGTTCATCTTCTGGCTTAGGTTTGCTGTCTATGAAACTGGTTTGAATTTTTAAAAATGAATTTATGTTGTATCTACACAGAAGTGACTTTAGGTTATTGTTTTTAAAAACTCCATGTTTTGGTGAGAAAGAAATCACTGAAGTTGTGAAATCAAACAGTGAAGTAGCAGATACATGAAACACCCATCACCCATTATGAATTTTCCTTGTGACACATTCTATAATTAGGTGATTCACACTCACTAGCTCAGATCCTGAGTTTGGTTGAAACAGTAGCAGGAAACAGAAGGAACCCAGTCTTAGACAATTGTTTTTGTTTGACTTAATTTTCTGCATAAGCAAAGACATTAATACTATGTACACAATATTGGCCAACCCTAACATCAAGTTTTGATTGCTGGTGGCAATTTTCAGCCTTTGTAACTTCCAAAAAAAAATGAACACATGCCATGGAGATTTCAGAAAGTGTGTCGCTTCCCCTAGGAATAATTCCACCAAATTTAAAAGCCTGCTAAAATACTGTGGACACTTCAGAGCTCCTTAAAATAATAATGCTTCAGACAACACCTTGGAGTTATCCACACCAGAGAACAAAACAAATCCACATTAACACATTAGAAGTGTCAACAAGGGAATCTATCTCGTTCCCCAGAAACTGCTGCCAGGAGCCTAAGTGACCCTTAGAAAGCTCACCAAGACACTGGTGAGCTTTTCTGAAGTTCAAAACATCATCTAATTTTTACTTAGGAAATGCATCAACACAAATGTATACTTTAACGAGCAAGTGAGTGCTGCCAGAGAAGGAAAACCCTTTTATTTTGTGTGCTTGAAGATTACTAACTTCATCTGCAAGAACTGACGGGTTCTTGCACAGGATTATTTTTAGATTCCCTGAACAATTTTTTTTCAATATGGTGACCAGTCCATTGCAGTCACCTGCACTGCTGTATCAGCCAGAGATGGCATCAGCAGTACTGGGAATTCCAACAGAATCAGTGGTGGGATTCAAGGGCACTCATGATAGGAATCCACACAAATCATGACACAACTGCAGAGAGCTTGCAGAAAAGCAGAGGGTTGCTGTCACACTCACTTCTCACACTTACACAAGAAGAGGGATTCACCCACCTGGTAAATTGCCGACTTTCCTCGTGTACTTCCATTTCTGTGCTTTTAAATTCATTCAGTTCTTTCCGTATTGCTGCCTAATAAACAATAATGATAGATGCAACCGTAAGAAATATGAATTTTCAGGAAAATAAAGAGTCTGAAAGAAATGTGGCCCTACTATTGCAGGTGCCTTACAGTTCCCATTTCCATTTTCCCTTACTGTAATCCACAGCTCTCACACGTTTCTGATCATCAACATGAATGACTTTTCAACTACAGCTGCTCAAAATACTCATCCACTAAAAGAAATGAAAAGCATCAAGCACCAAAAGTAAATTAATAAACACCAAATCAACTGCAGTGGGTGAACAAAGCCCACACTGAAACAGCACTTTTACTGACAAAAATGGGCAAGGGGTTGGATTACCCTGACAATCACTTGCTGAGTAGGCAGACAGGAGGGGATTCTATCTCCAGGCACAGCCCTGAGGAGCTGGTGAGTCACTCTGCCAGCACAGGCACTGTGGGCACAGCAGGCTCCTTGTATCTCCCCTCCAGAGACAAGACTCCAGGAATGCAAGATGAACAGCCTTTTTTTTTTTTCCGAAGTGGAATTAGTCACTTGGTTTGATTAGTTTTATGTAAAATGACATTAACTATTTGGACATTTCAGGCTTGGGTTTTCAGTTGGCAGATTCTAAAGAACAGCAGAAATTCAGTACAGTTTGTAAATGCCTCATTGCTTATGTTAAAAGCCTGATAAGCAATTTACTTCATCAAGTAATAAATACAGTTTCTGAAATATCCTAATATATACTACAAGGGGTTTTGTTTCTATGCCACACACATTCCTACCTTCACTGTTAAAGGAAATGACAGTTTATTCTTACTTATTCTTTTTCTTTCTTATTCTCTCTTTAAAGAGAGTATAATTTCATTAATTCCTAAAGAAATGTCATCTGGTGTGCATGCCTTTCAGTGCACAACAGACAAGCAACATGATAAAATTCTAGTATCTCCAGGCTGAAGTCTTATAAATGAGAAACCTCATTTTAGGCAGGGGTGGTCGTGTTTAGCCACAACAGCAAGCTTACATGAGGTTGCTGAAGAGCTAGTGAAGAGACAGTGATTTCTGAGCACCAAATCAGCAACAAAGACAGCAGAGCTCCAGTTCTGTAATAGAGTTGCAGCACAATTTTCTGCTCCTACTGGAATTAGAAGAATGATTTCTTGGGGGAAAAAAAGGACAAGGGAGTTTCCAGGCAATTCCAAGGCTGCTTTTCTGCTCAGGCCAGCAAACTTGGGGCTCACAGAATCAACCTCGGGCACCTGTTAATTACAAAATGAATTGAGACTAAAAACTGCTACCCTGAAGTAGGTAGGAAACTCCATGTTTTTTTCTAGTGCAGTTTACCCTGGTTGGACCTCTGTCAAACCAGGAGGTTTGGAGGTGCTGCGTCCTCTAACCTCCCACAGACAATGGGAGGACTAGACAGTGCTCAGCATCTCCCATAACCAACATCTACAAACACTTCTGAAAACATTTTTAACTATTTCACCTTGACCTGATACAACTGTCAGATGAGCTGACAATTTTTTAATATTAATATTAAAATACAAGTTGAAATAAAATCAGTACTTCACTACCCTTAGCTAAAATAGAGTGGGTTCTTGCACACACCACTTTTCATGTCAAGCACATCTCACAGGAGTTCCATAAAGTCCATAGGTCTTGGTTCAGACCTAGTGCTTTAAGAGCCAGCACTTTGGGCTACCTAAATCTTACAGCTCTCCTTTCATTAAGTAGTATAGGAGGGAAATGGAAGAGTACTTTATGGTAATCTTTGACTAATATTTTTTAAAAATGAGAATCACAGGATCATTTGTCTCATCCTTTGTAATCAGGCAGCAGAGCTATAGTAACTGGAGGATGTTGGGGCAAACTTCCCAAGAAGGTGTGCTGCATGCACATGGTCAATCCCTGCAATGGTGGTTATGGCCAAGAACCTTGAGGAGGATGGAGCAGTTTCTATTTTTTATCACTCAAATGAGTGGCAAAAGCAACTCCTGGTAGGCTGCCTGCAAACCCCTACCTGAATTCCCACAGATCAGGGCCCCCTTTGGTAAACTTTTATCTGTCTTAGCAAGAATTTAAAGATTAGAAAACAAAAATTAGAAATTCTGGCCCGAACTTCTGTCATAATGGAGGTGGAAAATATGCCCATAATAGGCAACTGAGATGAACAGCCTAGCTGCAAGCAGTAGATGCACAGTAGTACCATGACAATCTTGCTGTCACCAGCAGATGTCATTTGTGATGCTGGCAATCAAGAGAATGTAAACCAGAGGAAGGCTCCCCAAAAGTGACAGATGAAAACATTTTCTTATAATCTACATTTGTCCCTTGCCTTGTCTGCAGGAGTTAATCTGGCCCAAGGCTTGTCAGCACGACGGTCGTAATCCGGAGATTCCGTGACCTCCACGTACTCGTTAAATCGAAGGATTCTTCTTGCTTGAAGTTCAGCCACTGTAGGCCTCAGACTGAGCTGTAAGCGGGAGGCAGAAAATAGTATGCTTAATAAGATGAAATAAAATAAAAGAGGAGGGTATGATGTAATCTCAAGAGAACTTTAATGGTATTTCTAAATAGGGTCACTTTCAGGTGTCTATAAAAAGGCACCATCCTGGGAGTGCTGTGCAGGAATGGGGAGGCAGCCTAACCTGATTTCTTCAATTATAAAAACAGTCTTTGTCGGGCAGGTCACAGAGAATCATGACAGTTATCCCTGGAATGTTAATTGTGACTTTGCAACTGTCACTACCCCACTAGGCCATTTGCATTATCGGTTATACTGTGTTAAAACTGTAATACCAAAAATACGAGAGATTTGGACATATCTGCCTAACAAAAAAAAACTGGTTTTGACCATCTAGGGGTCATTATGATGCCAAATTGTTTCAGTCACCTCAAACAGTATTCACTTAAATTAACTAAGGATGATCATATTAAGGAAACTGTATTTTTGCAGAGACAGGCAGACCAGGGATACTTATGAAAACTCTTCCCATCCTCTCCCAGAACAGATCTGTAACTGCTCCATTTCCAGGGACAATGAGCATGATCCCACCTGCAGAAGCTATGACCACTGATGTGGTCAGAAAAGCACTGAAGGGATTTCATAAGAGTCACATTGTTTTGCTGCCCTCTCCACTGCTCTAGGGAAGAGTGGATCTACAGGTGTGGCTGCTCTTGATCATATGTGACAGGGGAAGTCCTGCTACAGAGGAAACCTGTCACTTATGTCCCCTGCTTAGAAACAGCAATATGGCCAGACTTGGTATGCTTCTCCAGGCGTGGGGAACTGGACAGGATGGGGTTTCCCCCAGCACTGACTTGGTTTGTACTGCTTTTTAAGCAGATTTCTAATCTGGGAAAATGACTGATGGACACTTGCAGCAATGTCTATACAGTGATTTTTAGAATCTTATGAAACATAATTCTATGTACAAAAATACACAATACAAAAAAGCACACCATCACCTTTCTACTGAGTCTACGTTTTATTTCTCTTTTGGCTTCCAGTTCCTCTTCTTCATTCTTCTCTGTTTTCAGAAGAGATAAAAAGGAGTGAATATTTAAGTATTATAACTGCACATACTGTATTTCTCTTGGTTGAAAGCTTCAGAACTCCAAGTCCTGGCCCATGTTTCCTCATATTTCTGGATGATGCCGCATGTGTTGTCTGCTTTTTCGCTTTTGTATGCTCTCATTCTTTTCCCTATCCGCATTTCCCCTGATTCTGCAGACATCTCAAGTCAACTGTGGGTCACGAGCACAGCAGAGAGAAGGTGCCTGTCATTTCCTTTCTGTGTACCAGCAAGCAAGTACCCTGAAAGAGTTGCCTGATGTTTCAATTACTTATTTCAACATTAAAATCACTGTTGCTTTTACTTCCAACATTGATTTTAGAATAAGAGTCTAATTTATAAATGCCAAGTGAAAAGTTTGCTTTGAGTATTTGAATTACCCAAGTTTCTTCTACTGCTACAGGACACGAATCAATGACATTTGTTTCACTGTAATTTGTTATCAAATTGGTTTTATTATTTAAGTTTTTTCTGGTTTTATAATGGGGGCATATGACCCAACACTCAAGCCCTCTTGGTTAAAGGCCACTGGCTGGACCAAATGAACCAGTGCAGCAGAAAGTGATGTTCATTTTTAAAATGTATTTGGGCATATGAATGAAACTATTTCCTTTCAACAAATTTCTGTTCTAACCAAACTTGACTTCTTGACTGCCAGTGAAAAGCACACTTAGAAAGACATGTTCATGTGGGCTCAGCATGTTTTTAAATTGATGTATGGTTTGAAGGACAGTATTTGCCCTTTCAGTCCAACTCTGATGGTTTTGTGGCTAAAATATCCCACCTGGAGAAATACATAAAATTCTGATCCTGTTTTATTCATGGTTGGGGATTACAGACTCTGCATTACAGTTCAAGGCCAACTATAAATTTAAAGAAATTCATTTGTTCTATGTACAGCCAACTTGTATAGATGAAAAGGGAGTTATAAATCTTGGTATAGTTGTATTTACCTTGTTTCTTATGGCCAGCCTGCTGTGTTAGTAGAGGTGACCTGGCCTGAGAAGAATTTCCATGTAATGACTTTTACACTGGAGAAAACGCTACGACAGGTCACCTCATGGTACTTACAGATATCCTTTGCTTACTCAAAAGCTTTCATATAAGAAGACTATCAGGGAGGAGAGGACAAATTATAAAAATGAAAAAGTATGAAGGGAAAAAGTAGGAAAAAGTCAATGCTTGCCCAAGATCTGCTCTGTGAGAAGACTCCAACACCAACATGAGGTTTCCAAGAGCAAGGTGCAATCGCACAGGCTTGCTGCCAGGATTAGGTTGAATTTCAGGTTGATGGTGATGTTACTGAGATACTGAAATATGGATGTATTTTATGGTTTATTAATTGCTTTTCTCTTAAATGGAAAAGAAATGAAAAACCTTTTTCCATAGAGGAACTGTAAATGGACTCAAACTAAAGAATAACTATAACTGGAGAATTATAAATTAGTCTACATTTAAGTTTTTTAAATTAATGTATCTATCAATAAATAAGTTTGGTATATTTAAGGACTTATAACTTTAAAGGCTAACTCGTCTCATAATAGCCTCACCGAAAAAAGTCAAAAGGTCTCTAGCTGTTTTAGGACAGATAAATCATCTGTAGCCTTTGTTTAAACATCCTGTCTTTGCAATCGATAGACACAGTAGCTGAGGTAATTAAACACAAACTATTAGTTTGGGGTTCCATTCACTTGGGAATCATCTGACATAAAAAAATTTGTCCCCTCATGAATGGAATTGCTTAAGTCCTACCTCGGACAATCTCCAGTAGCAGACATAGCAGGAAAAAAGACAACTGAATGTACCCATCACTATACTGCCCTTTCCTTACTTCATTTTGTTAAATATGCTGTGCATTATTCATATCTTGGCATTTCTTTGCTATCTAAACCACAGTGTCTCCTAAGAAGCAGCAATAAGATGCTTCATGTAAGAAACAGGGGCTCATGCTGCATAATGCATACCTTAAGAAAGAACTACCAACAGCATGGCCACTTGAAATATTGTTTCTCTGTATTTTGGGGGAGGATAAAATACCTTTAAAAACCTTCTTTAGACATTTAGGAAGGTTGAAGGTTAGCTGCCTATCCCAAGCTGTGAAGCCACATCCCCACGGAGAGCAGATGACTGCACAGCAGGATGGCTAGACAAGGGAAAAAGCCCAAAAAGGGCAAGCATCTTAGTAACTGGGCAGAGAGTCTAGGTACCCCTTGGAGCAGGCCATCTTGTGGAGGACAATACCAACAGGAGGCACCAGGAGCTTCCTTAAATCCTGGGCAAAGCAGGAGAGGATCAAACCCATGGGGAACAGACAAGTCTTCTGCGTAAGAGGTCAGGGACAGGATTTTATACATTCAAGTTGGTTTACTTCTAGGAATAAAACTCAACTAAAGGAAATTGACTGAAATCTTGTGGCTGATAGTAATATACTGAATCTGCAGTTTGGCACATGGAGCCCTATCTCTGGTACTGACTTGTACCTAAAGCACCAACTTCCCACCTCCAGCCTTCTGGGCAGAGTCTTGCTTTAAGCCTGGTGCTACAGAAACGCTGCCTGGATACAAATTCCTACAAACAGTAAAAACTACAGTGTGTTTTTGGTCTTTTAAGGTAAAAGTTTTGAAAGTTGCTGTAGGGAGTTAAGAAGATGTGTGGTGCTAAAAATAATGGGCCTGGTGCTCCTGGTTCCTGTAGGTGTTGAGGAAAATTCCAGCCAGAGGGCCAAGATTTGGCTGCAGGTATGAAGTGACTCACTTGGCCAAACAGGAACACACTTATCACTGCTTTCCACCTTAAAAGTGGATCTAATCTGTGTGATGTAGAGAGAGAAAATATAAACACAGTGCTCTCAGCTGCAAGTCCCCTCCTCAGATGTCCTGCTGCTGCCCTACTGGCAAAGAACCAGCCCAGCGAGCACCCTTTGCTTGCAGAAGTCTCTGATTAGATCCCAGCAAAACTATGGCTTCCCTCCTTCCCTGCCTGCAATTCCTAGGAGGTCAAACTGGGATTTGAGTCCTAATTGAAACAATTTTGTTTAGCATCAGTTATTGTGGCCGTCAAGTTAAATAATCCACCAGTCAAATCCAAACAAGCAGCTTCCCTGTCATCTATACATTATTGCTCCTGCAACTTTCACCACATTACATCTGGTCACCTTCTGTTCTGTGGGACATTTGTTTTGGAGCAGAAGGGGAGAAGAAAAGAGACAAATTGTCGTGTCTGAGGACTGCTCCATTCTTGACCAAAAAGTACTCCTAGAGCACAAAACCTAACTTTCCATTGTGTCCCTATGGGATTAGCTATGTTTAGACTTCTCTGTGGGCTTGCTAAGGAAAGAGAAAGAAAAGACAAACAAAGCACTTGCTTCTTGCAGTGCTCTGAAATGCACAAAGCGGTTTCTCTCTCCTGGTTTTACAAGCAAAGATAACCATTAATATTCCTTAACAAGCATCGAGAGCTAAACCCCATTTTCTACAAAGCCATTACTGGCAGGCATGCAGGTGCACTGTACAAGAAATTCACTGTCTCTTACAAATATAGGAAAAAAAAAAATACAGTTATCTTAATCTGAAATTTTCGGAAGACTAAAAAGTTTCTTTGCCATAATGCAATACTATAAATACTGTTGGTTCAAAGCCAGTGTACAAGAAGCCTGCCTTTATAAAAAACACAGGGCTTTATGTATTCCTTCAAGTGGACTCTTGAGTTGTCATAACTTTGTTTTAGTGTGGGAAGTCTCAGAAGTCTGGATAGTTTTATCCAAACAGTTTTTTTACAAATCCGCCTGCAATGTCTTGTGATTGTACTTGGAAACAGGATTTTCAGTAACTGGTTTATCTGGAAATATTATCAAAACAAAGCTTCTTGCAAAACAGACTTGCTCGCTAACTGGAAACACAAAAAAAGAAAAAAAGTAGGGTTTTTTTCTGAACCTCTTAGAAGATTTGGGCTGAACTTTTTCCGGAAGTAAACATTTGGACCTTTACCACTTAATGTAACCTCAAAGTCTGATAAATATTACTCAAAACAATACATCCCCTTAGCTGCAGTTTACATACACACAATAATATAGTTCCTTCTCCCCATCCACTGCTTAAAAAATATGAAGAAGGAAACTTTATGAAAGAAATCCCAACTTACTCACAAAAGCTGACTACACCAACAAAGGCATTTAAGACGTGTAAACATTTTCAAATGATCCACAGGATGGAATGGCAATAATTTTGATGTAAAATATAAGTGCTTTATGGCTTGGAGAGAACTTGAATCCTGAAAGGACTCTGAGTCAGACTGTCATCACAAACTCTGTCTTGCTTTTGGTTTGCTTTGGTTTTAATAGATGACTTTTAGCTTGAAATATTTTATATCTCAGTGATGAGCAAAAAGCAGTTCCTCCACGTGCTCGCAAGGGTCTCTGTGAATTTTTGTGATTTACAATTCTGCTTCCCAGACTTTATTTTTCAATCTCCCTGGCCTCTTTAAGACAACCCCCCAGCAGCAGCAGGGGAAGATGGCAGGAGGCACTGAGTGCAAAGCCTGGTGCTCTGCCAAAAGCTTAAAGTAAACAAGCTGAAACAGGAGAGGAAATCTATTAACTACTTTCCAGTCTTGAGCTACTTATTGCAAAACCAGTGAATGGAATAAACACTGGCAAAAGAGGATATTAAATACATCACAGGTTTGCTGCTGGGTTGGTTACCTCGAGATAAGCGAGAAAGGGCAATAAGGGAGCCCAGCTGGTGCTCTCAGCTCAGTGGCCATATCCTGGCCCACCAAAGATGTTTTGGATTTACCTTTCACACATAGTCCAGCATGAGCAGTTTGTCATACATTAAAAAAAAGTTCTTATTTCCAATTTTATCTTTATTCATCTATGAAATGTAAAGGTTTGGAAATTACAGTTTTAGAAAGTCTATTCACATTATGTGCTGGACAGGAGTCCCCTATTCCCTCTCCTGTGCGAGCATGAACTGTAGTTTCCCTTTTCAGTAAGACATGGCACTATTTAGCATTTGAAAGCTCAAACAACAGCAGTAAGATTTTACTAGCATTTTATTATCAGGATGGTTTGCCTGAAAGCCAATAATTGTTCTCTCCCTGATTTGCTAGCCTGAGCAAGTGACAGAGTCATCAGCCCATAGATGTTGTCAGGTAAACATCCCATTTTCTTTTTGTCCCTTCCCATTAGCATGCTACACATCAGGGCTGACACCAGGGTTGCACAGATGAGCTCCAACTTTACTGAACAATTGATGGAAATAACAGCATTATACATACTCTTTGATCAGGTGTGAGAAGTTCTCATAAAAAGTAGGGTTTTTGTTTGCCATTGTGTGATTTTTGATTTATTGCTATAAATATTGATATAAAGTGCCTTTTCTTCATTTATTTCTTCTACTTAACTATCAAGTATTAGCCACCTCTACAAGATGAACACAGGACTAGGGGGAGCTGGGCATGGCAACTGTTGCACTGTGTGTTTAGGTAACACTTTCATTATGGAAAGATTCCTAAAGGAAGACAAAACAATGCTTGTTCTGAAGAGTTTGCCACCCAAAGAACAGAAGCAACCTAAGTAAATGGCAGAATAGGTATAAAGGGTAAACATCTAATGTATTTCCTCTGCCCTTGACTATTTATTTGAATTACAGACTTTTTTCAGCAGGGATATGAGGAAGGATTTAATCAATGGGAAGGTATTCAGTGAGAATCTCATGCAGGTTTCAGTACAGAAAACATTTATGTCAGAAGTGAATAAGAAAGCCAGCATGCTGAAGTAGTTGGCATACACCTATTGACCTTCTGCTGAATACTTTGCCTTTCCTCTTTCTACTCCTCCTTCCAACCTCTGCCCTTCCATCCCACCTGCACCTCCAGCTGATACTCCTTTCTCCTCCTCCTCCTCCTCTTCCTCATAAAAATCAGGCAGAAGGTTAACCAGTCTAGAACCTAAAAGGCATCCAAGTAATTCCTGGTCTTTGGGACCAGCTTCAAGAAGTGTGACAAGTAAAATTTGGCATATTCAATAAATGGAATTTTCAAAGCTACAATTACAGGTTAGTGTATAAATCAAGTTGACACATTACTTTCTAGAACATAATTTCTCTCTAGTTATGGTTCTAATACTGGAGCAATAATGATGGGTTTCCATATGAATCCAACACATGCTCTCTTTCTAAGTAAATACTATATGAAGCCTGAATGAAATACTTACGCTTCAGGATATTTCTTTGCTCCAGCTCTTCAGTTGTGGGCCTCTGGCTAAGTCTCCTGTGAGAACAAAGTAAGTGACTGATTTAAAACCAGATCTAAATGACACATTAGGATTTAGCTCAAAAGATGTAATTTCTGGAAGCAATTTCCAGGCAGTTACAATAACTGCTTATGTAACCAGAGTGGCCATTTGTTTTTAAAGATGTAGTGTTGCCATTTGAACACATGCATAACTGATACTTGAATAATATTACAGAATTTGTACCAGAAAATTTAAAGTCCTCACAGGTATAATTTTATGAATCCATATACCTTCTTTGTTCCCAAGCACCATCATTATAATCAGTTGTGCAATTGTTAGATTATTCTCAGGTATTTTGAATGAATTTTGATATTTTTGATATTTTGAAGTCTTACTAAAGTTTTTTAAAAAATCGAAACCAACAAAACCCATAAACTGTTCATTCCTCATTAATTTGTAT
The DNA here is from genome assembly GCA_013400575.1 of Peucedramus taeniatus. Classification (NCBI taxonomy): domain Eukaryota; kingdom Metazoa; phylum Chordata; class Aves; order Passeriformes; family Fringillidae; genus Peucedramus; species Peucedramus taeniatus. The sequence continues at coordinate 262,485 of WBNO01002446.1, read as the reverse complement.
GTACAATACAATTGGGAGCTTTACCTGAAACCTAATTTTACTTAGTTACCTAAATATAACAACTGCCATTACAAAAACTCCAAACTGAGGTATTAATTTTCTGATTTGTACTGGGGAGAACATGGTTGATGTTGTCTCTGCATATACTAAACAAGTCCACTTGTTCACTTGAGGAAAGGAGCAAGAAAAATTTCAGCAGTAAAACTTATTTTGCAGGTGTGTTCAAGATAGATGTTAGATGTCTATCTGTTCATCAACACTCACACAGTTCACTACAGACTGTCCTTAGCCTCGTGACACTCATCCAATTCAAATCACTCTTGGACTTACAGATTTGTTCCAGAGGACTGGCAGGTTTACCACAGGTGACCAGTCCCAGCTGTAGACCTAACTCAAGCCTGACTGAGCTGTGGGAACAGATTTTTCACCAGACCTCGATGCTGCCAGGTGCTGACCACCATGCCAGGAATTTTTAAGAAACTGGCATCAAACCTGGGTGTGATTTTGGGTATGAGCACAGCCCTGATGTACACAGATATTGTCTCCTGCCACCAAAGTAGAGCTGTGTTCATTGCCTTTCAGCTCTCCAGCAGAACCCACAAAGCAGCTTCTGTAGTTCCAGCTCCCAAGGGAGGACTGACAAGCAGAATGTGATCACCAGAGCTGGGATTTGTTCAGGAAAGCAATAATAACAACCACACCTCTTTATTCGCAGAAGAAAAATGACCCTTGGGCTCTACATCTAGTAGATATATCACTCTTACAGTTCAGTAATGAAATAGCTGCCTTGGCCAGACACCCAGTTCACAGAGCAACTCAGCTCATCTTCTGGGCGTTGATGCAGGGCTGTGTATTCTGTACTGGAGCAGTACTGACTGGACTACCCTGTATCTGGGAATCTCCAAAAAACACAGGACATCCTCCTAATCTGCATTATATTCCTGAGCCAAACAGAAACAAGGACAGGTCTAGCAAAATACAGGCATGCTGTAGTCTATTCTCAGAGACCACAAAAGCCAAAATAAACATGAAGTTTAAAAAAAAAGAAACCTGTAAAAGGCAAGTGAATTTTTTATGCAAAGTTCTCAAGTCCAGAAGGAGAAAGTAACATACATCCCATAGCAGTTTAACAGCTTGAGAAAGACATGCCTCAGAGGTGGGTACAGTAAAACACTAAACACTGACCAGCTCAACTTCTTTTGCTGGAATCAGCATATGATAATGAAGGACTTTGAGAGCCAGGGGAAGAGGAGAAGAGTCAGAAGGGACATCATGCACAGGCATGCTCGGTGGGTCAGGAACTCGTGCTCTATATGAGATGGGTATACAAGTGGAAGTTCTGCTAACAAATTTGAGAAAGAACCAGAACCATGGCATTGATTATTGTGGACTCATTCTTACCCTCTTCCTCTTCTTTCCTTTTTTAACCTAAGTACCCAAAAACCCAAAAGCTCTCAGATTTTGTTTCTTGCAGGACAAAAAAATCTATTATTGGCAGTTTAAAGTTTTGTGAGAAATAAAAACACCATTTTCCAGACAGTTGTACCACAAAGATCCTGCAGTGCACATTGGGCTGCATTTAAAACATGAACCCGGTGTTCTCAACTCTCTTCCTCCACCTCCACCCAGTGAAACCACATTCACCCTGTGACTGATACCTCACTAGCTTTGTTCCAATCTGATATCTGATTTCCTGCCTCTCCTCTTCAGATGTACGCTGCAGGATGTTTTTGTCTTCCAACTCTTTCTTAGATGGTCTGTTGCCAAGTTTGATAGCGAGAGTATCCCTACGACGAATTTTACTTGCCAAAGAGCCTGAGAAAAGGAAGAGTAGGGTAGATTTAGTTCATTCATGTTCAGGTTACAGACACAAACTCCAAGTAGGAACTTTAATACCTCCCCAAAGCTACCTTGTTCCCACATGCAGGAGAGGAATTTTAATTAACATCAAAAGAAAAATTTTAGCTCAGTTCATGAAAATAAAACGCTAAAAGGCTTGGAGGTAAAAGCTACCAGCCAAACTGATACAAACATCACTTGTCATCTGTGAAGTGATAGGATAAAAATGACAAATCTACACTAAAATGTCTTTGAAGTCTAATACATTGGAGGTTGGCTTATTTATCTACTTAGTATATTTAGCAACCTGCTGCTCTTTTTCTTCAGCCTTAAATGGCTTAGTCTCATTCTATCATAATTTCCCTCATTCTTTCAAATTCTTATTCAATCAATTACCACTTAGTTCTTTTATACTTTTTTCCATCTCTATGTTATTTGTAAACTAAACCAAAAAATACAGCTCAGAAAAGTGCTCTGAGTGCCTGTAAAGTAACCTAGGCAGGAATCCCCAGACACGGAAGCAATCTGTTCTCCATAAAACTGACACTGTAGGGACAAGGGCTTCGCAGCTTGGTCAGCATTAGCTTCAGCCATCTGTGGAAGGAAGGGCATTCTTCACAGCCTTTATATTATTTCCCTTGTGTCTTGACATTCTGACCGAGGTGGGCTACATAAGCCCTAGGTTGGCAGATTTTCACTGTGTAAGACAGTTTGGTAAGACCACAGGCTCCCAGCTCACTTTTCATAAGACATTGTGCTGCTGTGTGAGCACAAGAACTTTTGGTTTCTATCACTTTGGGTTGTATTCAAACCCAACGAAGAACTGCAGAAGACTTCAGCTTCTTGTGCTACCTAGCACTTCACCTTATCCTGTACCAGTGGCCAAGATAAAAAAAAGAAAAACCAACCACGTTCATTTTGCCTCATGCCACTTTGGTATGCTGGACCTTGGTGTTCAGGCCTTCTTTGCTGAGAGCAGCAAAACACCTCCTCCAAAAAAGCTGTGAGCAAGGTTCTCAAACCATGGTTTGATGATGATTTTACACTGACATAAGGCCATCCTGGATGAGGCAGAGGGAGGGCTGCCCTCCTTTATGCTCCTGAGAGCTTGTTGCTGCCACCTTCTTTGTCCAAGCAAAGGAGAAACCTTTGGGTGAGCTGGATCAGGGAACCACCGATTCTAATGAAAATCAGCTCAACAACAGCTGCTCCTGCAAAAATAAACATGAACTCTAGCCTGAGGAAAAAAAACAGCTGGGAGCAGGGATTTGGCAGAATGGGGGCAGGACAACCCCTTCAGCACATCAGGGCTTCTGCCCAGTTAGGGTGATGATAGAGTCATGACCCCAGATGAAATTTCAAAGCTGTAAAACTTAGATGTAATCTACTGTGAACTGTTCTGTCTGCTAAGGTTGCTCCAATGTTTAAAACATCCTGATCAAAGAGGAACAAGTGACTTTCAGACAGTGAAGCTGCTGACTGATGGGCTTCCTCTGTCATCCACCACACCTGTAACTCCCACAGGCAATTCATGATGTGGGCAAGCCAAATGAATGGCTTGTGATGCCCTAAGGTCTCCACCTTGTCCCACCCTCATGTCCTTCTGAGCCTGTTCCTCCCACTTCCCCTCTCATGCATTCAATGACTGATCTGCTCTCACCTATGCACAGGCCCCAGCAGGTTTCTGATTGTGACTGCCTGGGAGAAGCAGGACACTCATTTCTCAGTAGTGACAAAATACTAAATTCCCCAAAAGCATTCCCTGCAGCCATTCCTCTCTCTGCCTCACACTAGCATGGGTCAGGCATGCTCACAAAACGCAATCTCCGAAGGGCAGCCTGCAGCTTCTGGGCAGGATGCTTACTTTCAGTGCTTGCATTCTCATCATCATCATCATCATCATCATCATCATCATCATCTGTGTACAGGATCGGCCCGTCCGAGTCCGAGTCACTGCCATGGCTCTCTCTGCTACTTTCGTTCTCAGGAGGGGCAGCAGCATCAGAAGCCTCCTCCACTAGTTCAGAGAATGCTTGATCTGGAGCCGCCCCTTCCTGGTCTTCTTTGGTAGCCAAGCTGTTTATTCATGAGCAGATAGGGTGACACATTAATGCAAGCAGAACAAAAACACAAGTGAGAAGCAATTGAATAAGCAAGGATGAAAATAAAACTTCTGTTAATCAAAGTAATCTCTTTCTAAAAAACAGGCATGTGTAAGACATTTTTAATGTATGCAGATATGTATATGTATCTATGTATGTGTGTTAGGAAAAAAGATGCAAACAATCCCGAATGATGTGCTGTAAAGACTGCATTAAGACAAATCCTAATTGTTTTTTATTTCTTGTGGGATGGGACTAAGAGAGAAAACAGTTCACAAAGCTGGGGGTGAGAGGAGCAAGTTGGAGAGCAGAAGGGAGTGCAAAGTTTCCTGTTCTGGAAGCCTAACCCTATTTATTGTAGATACAGTCTCACTGCAGTTGAGTTCAAAATATTCATGCTCATCACTGATCAACATGGGGATCAACAGCAGACTGCCCATTGCCTTGGGAAAATCTTTATGTAAAGGAAGGGTAGAGCAGGGGGACATGCAGCACTGGAATGAAGAGCTCGTGACAGATGTACCAGCAAGAATTTAAAGGAAGGTGTCTAGGCTACTGGCATCTAGACTAAACCCTCTTGGATTTATATAAAAGATGCTGATTTTTGTGGCAGGGAAAAGGCAAATTAATAACCCAGTTTCATTTTTCTGCCGACTATTTTGCCTTAAAAATGTAATTACGACTTTTCTCTTGACCTGTTTTTACAGTACCTGAGATTTAGACAAGTTACTTGGCACTAAGAAACCAAACACCTACTAATTGAAGCCCGAAACCCTCATTTTCAAGTGTTCAAGTAAATTCAGCTATTGAATCGAGAACTTCAGCAGTGAGATATTTAATACCATCTACAGAAAACAAAAAAGACATCTACAGAAAAGAACCCCATTATAATTCGGCATCATTTCTTGTTTGCCTTTATGAGAGATAAATAAAAGTGTCATCAGCTTTGAGCTGAACTGCTGACCCCAGCGCCAGCCACACAGTGAAGTAAGAGACAGGTCATGAGCAACAACCTTCTGGGGAAACACGAGGGACTTCAGGTGAAAAGCTCAAAGGCACTGGGAAGGAACAAACTGTGCCGGGCTGCGACACAAACTGTTCCCAGTCAGCAGAAGAAACAGAAGAGATCCCCATGTGCCAACAGTGCAAAGAAATGTGGCTTCCTTGGCTGTGGTCTCACCACTCCCCCAGGACCACTGTACTGTCTCACCTTTCCATGTCTTCTCCTCTGGCATCTGGAGCGCTGCCTAGGGCTGCACTGCTCAGACTCTGGTCTGTGCCACGCTCAGTCGGGACAAGAGGCTTTGTGTCTGACCCAGGGCTGCATGGCCCTGCCACACAGCTGTCTGACACATCCTGGGCATCTGAGGAGCCAGCAGACTGACTAGCTGCAGCAGGAAAAGGAGATGGAAGTGGAGGTGGAGGAGGGGCAGCGGTGGGAGGAGGGGGCACAACAAGCTTGCTCGACTGGTCTGCGTTCTCTGTTTCAAAAACTACTATGGAAGTTTGCTCAGGCTTGGGTTTTTCTGCCTTCGCTTCCGAACTGTCGGATGTTGCACCTGAGGGGGAAGAAGCAGCCCCGTCTGGTGCTGTTCGTGGAGCTGACTGTTTCCCAGGTTTTTTCTTGCCCCTGGGAGTCCCTGATGTGCCAGATTTGCTGGAAGTTTCCTTAGAGGCTTTGGGATGAGATGACGTGGACGAAGGAGATGGTGATGAAGAAGACTTGGAGACTGGTAGCTTTTTTGCATGAGAGGAACCAGCTAAAACAAGAAAATAAAACACATTTTACAGTCTTGCAATTATATGATTTTTGTACTGTATTTTCTGCATGAATTGACTTGTGCTGGTCTTCAAAAAAACTAAAAAAAATACACTTGATACTTCTACAATACTTCATGTAAATGCTTGAGATGATTAAATGTTGCAGTTCCAATTTCACCTTTGTGTGGGACACACTGAAATGATGAATACTTACCCAAGAACGGCAGACAGGACCAACCTAACAAATGGGTAGGAATTTGTTTTCAGCCTTCTGAATTGGCCTGTTACACCTGTCCTGGACATCATCTAAGAAATCCACTATGTATTCTAAAAATATGCGTAGTGACTTAGCTTAAAAAAATATAAAATAGCTCCCTGGCAGAGAAAACTGCCTGACCTTTCCTACTACATGAATTGTTGGTCTGATCACTGTGAAAACCCTGTGATTTTCCTTACACTTTTCAATTAACATCTGAGGACTGAGTATCAGTCAATTACCTTTCACAACGTTATTGCAACTGGTGTCCTCCTATGTAATGACAAACAGCAGAGGGGCAGCAAAACAAGGTGTACTTTCAAGTCCAGCTGGGTCTGTCCACAAAAGAGAGGCAGAAACCACTTCTGTCACTCTGCACAAATGACCTTCAGAAGGGAGGAGGCACTGAAGGGCTCCTGTATGTACTGGAGGCCTTCATCTTACCAGTGACCAACTCAGGCAGTCTTGAAAATGTAGTGAAACAAGGTTTTAACAGAAGCTGGCCAAGCTGGCTGTTTAAACCTGTGATACTCACCATACTGAATCATATATGCATAATGAATGTCACGAGAGATTTCAGCTAGCCTGCATTTCCATATGCATTCCAGCAACATTTCTGATTGCTGTGTCAATGCACACATCACCTGAGATGGGAGCTTCCAGCTTCTGACTTCCATTTAAAAAGCAATAAAAATGACAACCATCTAATGGTTCAGTCTTTTTCAACAAAATGCATCCAACTCAAATACTTCTGATGTAATTCTAAAAATTCATTAACTTCCAGAGAACAAATGAAAGCATTATAAAGTTACATAGCTGCCTTCTGGCTAAGCTTACTGACTAAAACAGAAAGCTGTAATAGAAATCTGCTGAAAGGCCTACTTTACTTTAAATTTAAATAAAATAACAACCCCCTAGCAGATTGGGAGAGAATCAAAGTGCAGATATTGGCCATAATAAGTTCACAATATAAAAACAGTTTTCACAATTACAGTGAGACTGTTCTCAAAGGAGATGGAAACTAATTCAAAAGACACTTGACTGTTTTCTTCTGTAGCTGTTATGGTTTTAAAACATTTAGAGAGCTGTGAAGCTTTCAGTAAATCTGAAAAAAATATAGAAACTTCAAGCAAATCCCTGTTCCTCTTTGTCCTCCTAGGTGACTGTAAAGGGCACTGTTCTTAATCTACTGATACTGCTCATCTTCCCACATCAGGTACAAATCACTCCATTTACATGCAAAACAAAATGAAGCAGAAAAATGGCATAGGCAGAAGTTCATAATTACAGTAGAAATAGATGGTGGTTCCAACCTGCACATTATTTAAAAAAATCTTACTGAGTAGGTGGATGGTAGAAAGAAAAGGCTCTGGTTCTGATCCCCTTCAGTGCAGGCTGGAGGTCAACAGAACCAGTTACATGCTTACACTTAAGAACTGCAGCATAGTACAAATATATGGCCACACAACTGTGGCTGGGAAAATGTCATAACATGTTTCCATTGTAAAAATCCTTACATTATTCTCAGAACCTGCAATTAGATATAGAAATGTAAAAGATTTCTCCACAGAAAACCCCCCTTCATGTCCACATGGGTCAAAAGTGCTATTGCTGTTGTTTTTGACTGGGCTTGGTGACAATTTTCTGTCATGCCTCTTGTTCAGCAGAATATTTGAATTCTGGTTAAATGAAAAAATTAATGGCTGTTGTTTGCCTTGTGGCATACATCCATGCACGTAAGCCACTTCTACATTTAAGTCCCATTCTCCCAGTTCCACTATTTCAGTATGGAAACCTGCTGTGTTGCCCTCAGGAGGGCCATGGCTCAGTTGTTACTCATATTCCTCTCCTCCTTCATGGGACTTATCACTGGCTGCATCATGTGTTAACTTTCATGGGCATCTGACAAACCTCTTGTACTAACACTGTTCCAAACCAGCTCTACTTATTAAATACTGCCCAGCTTTGAATGAACACAATGGATTTTTAATGTTGGAAGAAATTACCAGGAGAATAAGGGATATACGTGGATATATTTTACATCTGTATGGTCTGCAAGCACTGGCTGACACTTCAGCAAGGCTAATAAAAGACAAATCTGGAACCTGAATGTATTTATGCCTAGGAAGTCAGATACCTGACAGCTTGTTATCAACCACTGGTATAAACAGTTCTTTATGTGATGGATTGCTTTATTTCTGAAAGGTCTGCTCTTACAAGGCTGCTTCACCTAGGAAGAGCTGAGTTTTCCAGCTGCATGTGAAATACAAGCAGCAAAATTCTGGATTTTCTAAATGTTTATTCTTGTAGTCGTCTAATGTAGTAGGGACAGTTAATACCAAGTTAATGGATATTATGGCAAAGTTATTACTGTAATTCTACAAGTCTTGTAATGTTTTCAAACAGTCCTCTTCTGTATGCTTCAAATACAAAATGTGCCAAAATGTACAAGCTGTGAAGAGAAATACTTGCAGAGAAAACTGGAGGGACTAGAGGGCTTTGAAAGACAGACAGAGATTGAAAACACAAGGCTTGTATAAGTTTGCCAATACATATATAGAGCCCATTCATCACAATACTGCTTGTATTCAAATTATGTGTGGATGTTTTAATTTTGGTCATTGTCTACACTGCAACTGTTCAAACTCACCCTCAGTACCTTAAGAGCATCCACCTATAATCTTTAATCTTGCATCACTGCTGAATTTTGATGCAATAGTCTGGTGATAAATACATGTGCTATGTGCCTGATGATTGATATTTTCCATTTCCAGTATGTACTTAGAATCACAGCACCTGAGGGAAGCCTGGTCATTTCTAATGGTTGCAATTTTTTTCTTGTCAGCTAAACCAACTGCTATTCAACAATCTTTTAAGATGTCTTCATGGTTTTATTCTTAACTTCTGTGTGATCTTGTAATATTGTCAAATTAACTGGAATAGTTGATACTTCCAGTAGAAAGTTACAGCAATACCACATTAGTTTTACTCAGGGATAACTCGGGCTTGGTTTCAGAAGTCACCTTCTTCCCTGCTGATTCTTGAGCTGATTCTCTGGGTCATTTTTTTGCCAGCTTTCACCCTTTAACTGGGAATTCAGTGTTGTCTCTGATGTGCTTGGTGTTGTACATAGGTTCATTCAACAGCGAGGGGGTCTGTGTGTTGTCTGGGGTGTTTGTGGCCAGCAGAACCAGAGCCCAGCACGAAGCTCTCTACAAACATCCACGGCACACTCCTCAGTAACACTGCTACGTACGAAGGCACAAGTCACCGTACGACCGAGCCAAGCAGCCCCATGCACATGCACCCACGTAACTGCACTGCGCGGGCAGTACTCACCAGCTTCTCGATTTGCACTGGCACCTGCTGGCTTGGGCGGTGGGAGAGGAGGCTGCTTAGCAGGAGCCTTTCCCTTTTTTTTAGCATGAGGTGCTTCGTTACCCTTATGGCTGGTGGCGGTGGAAGTGGCAATGGCATTTTTTGGTGGTAGCGGAGCTTTTTTAGGTTTAGGCTTAGGCTTAGGTAGTGGTGGAACATGGGATGTCGGTATTTCTGGGCAGTGACCAGTGCTCTCTATGGATAAGAAAGTGAACAGAAGCCAACTGACACAGACATACACCACGTAAATTCAACAGCAAGCCTCACAACAGTGACTACTTCTGCTGCTTGAGCTCTTGGGAATCAGGAGAGACTTCATCTTCTGCCTCTTAATGAACATTACCTCAGAAGAAAGTTACTGCTCTCCTCAATTCAGGATCTTCTAATGGAAAATATTTACCTGGAACTTCTCTCAAACTCATCTATTCTGGACCTCCATGGATCAGCCTTTACATTCAGCATCCCAAACTAGAGTGCTGGCTTCAAACTAAATGAGGGAATTCTATTTACTTCTCTAACAAATCTCCTCAGCTTCTTTTTAACCCTACCCACCCGAAGATCAACAAGCTGTAAAACTCAGATTCATGTGAACCTGAATGTGAACAGGGCCATTCTACCTGCCACAGGCTTGAACATGGCTACACAGTGGAAATTTTCCCAATTTTCCCCTGAAACAACTCATTCTTCTGAGCTGCATATTGTTTGCTCTTAGCAGCTTTATTTCGGGTAACTTTCTCAGAGTATTTTTACTCTTCAGAAACAAATGAAGCTAAATAAGATAGGTTATCATTTGGCATGGAAATGCTCTCCCCTCCTGCAGGTTCTCTGGGTATTGTTACACAACTGTACTTTCAAGAGTCTAGAGTTCATTAGTCAGCAGGAATTTGGTCTTTATCTACGTTGTGCTGTGCAATAGGAATGGTTCTGCAGAGTGAAAGAGGCAGCACTGAGGACCCAGTATCCACAATCTGCATTTCAGGAGACTTGACTCTCGACTTTCTTCAGGCTAATTCTGTAGATTGCATGACTAGTGGTGGAGGGAGTACAAGTTCCTGAGTGCATCTTTTAGCTTAGTTTCGTCCAAAAAAAACCCTTTGGTTTGTCTGTAACCTGCAAACCAAAGAAGGGTAAGTGGGGATGACCAGGAAATTAATTTCAAAAGTGCATGCCTAATGCCAGCTGTAATGCTAATGTAGGTGAGCCATTTATAGTCAATGTACAATTTTGCAACATAATCACTACAGCTGTAAAACTTGGGGTTCCCAGGTGGGAAGAGCTGAAGTTGCCAGATGGGAATCTTTATCTATTCAATTAAACCAATTCTATGCCCATTTTGTCTCAAGATAGCCTTCCCAAAACTTTCTGAAAATGGATATTATAGAAGCAAGAGCATTCCATCAGAATCATATAGGTTTTGTATGCATGTTACTGAAAACTGTGACTAGGGAAGAAAGAAGACAAACAAATACTGCAAGGACTTTTAACAGTCTCTTCTATCACTCAAGAGAAAACCATTTCATTTCTTGCATTATGTTCCTATTAGAGCCTCACTCTTAACACATATTAAATGGACATTCTCATCTCTCTTCTTTCCCATGTTAAAGATTCCCAAGAGATAAGCAACACATTTTAATTTTAAGATTAGTAGATGAAAAACAAATAATGTGCTAGACAACAAAGACATTCTTCCTCTCAGAAACAAAGCCTTTCCAACTTCTAGCTTAAGGCTTGTTAACATGAACCTAATGCATCACCTGCAGTTATTAAAAGCAACATGCACACATGTGTCTTCATGAACTGAAGGAATTAACTGTCCAGTGTCTTCCTCCTTAATTTCCAGCCTGTTATAAACTAATATGCTTTTGCTAAAGCTTTGAAAGGACCATCTCATAGAAACCTTTTACAACTTTCAAGCAGATTTTTTTGAGCACAGATTCTTGGACCATTTCTTTATTTTCCATAGAAAGACTTCAGATGGAGAAAGAAACATGCTCATTTGTTACATTTTGACCTCCTCTTTTACAGCAAAAGGGTCTCTTAGTGAAATTCTACCTACTTTCATCCAAAGATGAAATGGTGACATAATTCTGAAAAAGCAGGACATTTTAAAATTTGAAGTCCATTAATAACAAACATGGCAAGAGAAGATATGATTTTGTATTTTGAAGATCCTGAAGGACATGATGATCAGAAATAATTTTAAGTGTAAACAATTCTTTGCTACATGTATTAACTAAAGATCCATAATGCTATTATGCTAAAATTTTATTTACTAGTCAGAAAGAATTTAAAACTTGTTTACTTATATACCATTACTGTGTTTTGTTTCAGGTCATTAGTAGAGAAAATGTTAAAAAAAGAATGATAACCTAGAAAAAATAATACAGCATTCACCGTATTCTAAAGTAATACAGTCAATCTACACTAAACTAGATAACTGATTAAATAATGTATATCAGAATTTATCTTCTGAATCAGGAAAAAGATACAAAATAAAATATAAGGCTAAAGCTTTATTTAGTTGCAAATAAACACATCCTAGTGACAACCTATAATTTTCAATTTTTCTTTAGACAAATAACTAAAACCTATAAATGAAAACCCAAACTGTAGCAGTTCATTCACATCAAAGTTCTTGCTTGCAGACTTCAACTGTGATTAAAACTGATAATTTATATAGCATTTATTTTAACAGAAATACCTTGTCATTACTGGAACACTATCCTTGTCTAAAACAGTTCTTTTCATAGTGTTATGTACTTCATTCCAAAGACTGGCAGACTCCTGCACAGCTGCATCCTACTTGCTCAAATAGTTACACCTCTCATCCAGTCTTGACTGCCCCTTGTTACCAGCAAACCTTCTTTTTACTCACAGCCAGGAGGAAATCTGTGGTGAAGATTATTGTCTATGACCATATTGTTCCTCCTGGCATCTTATTAGCTTTGTTGCTTTTACCTTTGTAAGCTTCATTTTTTTTATCTCACTGTCAGTCTGATTTTGCCCATGGTACAGTTTCCCACTTACTTGAGAGAGATTTCCAGTTCCTACCTCACCAGTCCATGATATCAGCTTTTGACAGTGACAAGCCAAGTTTGAAGCAGATGCTTTTCACTGCTTTTCCTATGCTGACCCTCAGGCTTTGTGAATATTCACTGACGGTACTCTCTCAAACTCCCCTCTGCTGTGATGCCAAAGCTGACAATATTTAGGCTGCCATTATTGTGCTTTTTATCCTGGTCTGGTGTCCTCATGTTTTCCAGTGCCTAATCATAATGTCCTTTCTTTTACTGCAAGTCCATTGGAACATTCTTGTGGTTTTCTGCATCTATGTAAGATGCTATAATAAATGTCTGGTTATACACTAACACTGTAGTAATACAAATAACTAATAACTGCAACAGGGGCTTGATCTTGAACAGTGACAGAGATGGTCTGATGTCTGTAAATGGCTACAGATGCAATTATGTTGTAATTGTACCTTCCTAACATGATTCTGCTTGAACATGGACCCTTGGTCTTCATGCCTGCTCTTTCTTTTGCCAAAACAAGGAGGCATCTGAATTATTTCAGACCCATCTATTTGTTCAAACCAATCTCCCCCCCCTGTCCCCCCCGGTACCTCAGTACCAGCTGCAACAAACTTTTATTGCTGTTGTTTTTCTTAATTTAGACATCTGTTCATCAAGAACTGACCTTTTAACAAAAGGTCTCCAAAACACATCAGATAGGAGTATCTTTTATCCACTGCTGCCCTGATGGAAATATCTGCTGTAAAAGCAACTTGCTTATGAATTACTTCTTTTACAGGAAAGCAAATGTTAATATCTCATTAAGCATTTGGATAGATGATATGTTTATGTTTAGAACAAATTTTCCAAAGGCCAGATTTTCAAGAAACCTCACTTTCAAACCAGATTTTCTTGTTTCCAGAAACTGATTGGGGCCAAACTCTTAACAAAGCTCTGTTCTCATGTAAACACCTAAATGATGATCAGATTTACAAAGTACTCAGTATGCAACAGCTCTTGTGGGGACTCATCAAATCTGAAAGCCTTTCAGAGAGATGCCAGTGTGCCACATGAACTAGAAAATCAGATCACTTATTTTGCAAATTAAAAGTGGGACCTTTTGCAAATTCTGGACCAAATGAACCTATGAAAATGCTGGGCATACTTTCAGAAGATAGGCTGTAAAATAATTTTTTCTTTACTATGTGAACTTCTAAGGAACAGAAGGCCAGAGCTTTTCTACTCAAGGATTTTGTCCTACAGCACCGGTATTTTTGTTTGTACAGCTCAAGCAGTGTCATGGAGCTACCTCACAGAAAAGCAGCAGTGCTTTGAAGATGATACAAGTGTATCATCTCCATCAACTGCAAAGCACCCTTCTCCTGGAGGATGAACACAACACATTGGAAAAACGCTCTGTAAAATGACAGTTGGAAGTAATGTTATGTTTGTTGACTTCTGCAGGATGACTCCCTGCACAATGAAACCCTTACAGAGTTTTGCAGATCATGAGCTTCTTTTCCAGACTATGCAGAGAGCTGTTTTGATTAATCAAAATCCAGGAAGCTGTCAGTCAAGAACATGGGACACAGGACAAGACAAGGTGTCTTTTGTCACTTTTTTGGACTCATTGATTGTGCTGATGCAGGTGGTCAACTCAGACAAATCCTTTCATAAACTTCAGATTTAAGCAGCTCCATTTTTTGTTCCTGCTATTGCTAATAAAATTCTGTTCAAGAAAAGACCCATTCTAATTGTTAGAAAGCTTCCTTTAATTTCCACTCTAACTGTATTCCAAGCCACTGTTTATTCTTTTCTACCTGTGCCAACACTGTCCTTTAGCCATGCTCTCTCCTGGCTGTTTCCCAACTTGCAACATTCATCTAATGCACTCAGGCTCTCTCAGGCTCTGTTTTGCTGCACTGAACCAGGACAGCTGTCTCACAATGCTGTTTGCAGCTCTCTCTGCAGTTTTGAATTCATCTTTCTTGAAGATGGATAAGCAGATCTGCATGTCTGCAGATGTGCAGACTTCTAGATCTTACTGACTCTGTAATTTCAACAGCACCAAGGGCAAGAGGACTTAGTGTAGAAAACAGGAGAGAGAAAGGGACAGGTGTAACTTCTCACCCAAAGAAACTACATTCAGGTATTTTGCATTAGGTTCAGGATAAAAAACATTAAAAAAACCCTATCATTTACATTTTTAACTGCTCAATCTTTGTGTAAGAAGTAAGCTGCTAAAAAAAAAGAGAGAATGCCTAAGACATATTCACTGTCAGCTGATCTGTGAGAATCTTGGAAGGTGGAAGGCATGTAGGCTTCTACATTCTCTTTCTACTATTTAAAGTAAAGATATACTCAAATAATTGAATAGTTAATTCATAAAAATAATTTACACAATCTTAATTCTGGAGCCATATTAGGATATCTTTCCTATAAAAGAAAAAAACTTAAACAAACAAACTTTACAAGTCAGGAGCTTTCTTCAGGCACTCAGTTTTTGTGGGTGAAATCCAGCGCCTCTCTCGTCATCCTACCAGCATGAGCCAGCCCTGCTGACTTAGTGGACAGGCTCTGGCCAAATACAGCTTTATCTAGAGTAGCTTTCCTTTTAAGAATACTTGGAATCAGCCTCATTTACATAGCTCAGGTGATGAATCTAAGGCATACTATTCTTAGAAGAACTGGTTTTAGCCAGCAAATAACTCAGCTGGAGTGAGAGATTCTTAGGGAGTCAGGCAAAAAAGCCCACAACCTTTTATGTATGCTGCTCATATCAATGATCTGCAGAGCTCAGGAGTGTAGGGAGCCAGCTAGGCACACAAGAGGGACGAAAGTCTGCCTAGTTTCTCACAGTGACTGGTTTGCGGGTTTAAACTTCTGAGACAAAGCAGGCTCTTGTCTGAGACCCTGGAAGATGAGGGTTACTACCTTATATTCAAACAGGTTTTGTTCTGCTTTGGGGAAATAAAGAAAAGATCTCTGAGAAAAGGAACCTAGAAAATTAAGACTTTGAAAACACCCCTTGGAAGACAAACTAAAGCATTAGAGAGCAACGATGCATGGTTGTAAGACCAGAATTTGTACCTCCAACCTTCTTTTCTTTGGTTACCCATATGAAAAAGAAAATATTAAATTTAATGGCATATTTAAGGAGGGCAGACAAAATATAGAGGAAAGAACCCATAAACCAAACATACTAAGGCCTGGAACCTTTTCCAGCTCTCATATGCAACTTAGCCTCCTGGGGGAAAAAATGCACATGTAGCCAACAATTCATTTGGAAACAGGACTAAAAACTATTTCCTTTACTCGTGTTTATTTCACACATGAGGAAACCTGAGAAGGTCGGTCTCCTGTAAATGGCCCAGGAACATTCCAGAAGCTTATGCCCCATATCACCCACAGCACCTGTAACAGAGCTATGGCTTTCTGCAATACAATTATTTATCAAAGCAGCACCTAACACACCTGACTGATGGTATGCAAAACAGAACTTCTTACTGCTTTTTCCAGGAAGTATCTTGCTGATGGTTACTGAGCTTTTCACTTCTTCAAGCCCAAGCTAACTATGAAATATGGAACCATCTGCAAGAATCATTAAAAGATTTAGCTTGCTTTGACAAAAATGAGTACGACTGAAGTTTACAAACTGAACTCAGATACAAGAAAGGGGTTCTCTCGTGCACCTGTGTTCCAGAGACATCTTGGGAGGACTGAAAGGAGAAAATTGTCTCTGACACTTTGGAGCATCTCTGACCTCTCTGGAGGCTTTACCATGTGCAGCATGCATGCTGCATCACCACATTATGTTCTGATATCCAGGGAGGCAAACAGTGGCAATTCTGACACCTATTCTGATGTGGCTTTTGATCTTGTCCAACACTGCTACAGGGGGCAGGAGGCAGAGAGACTCTTTGGATCCCCTTTGCAATGCTCACACCCCACCTGGAACGTGGAGCTCTGGGCGCTGCTGGGGATCCTGCAGACCAGTGCAATGGTCAGGAGCCCAGGCACAGCAGGAGATTTCAGTCTGCTGCCCAGACACCCAGGGTGTTCTTTGATATTGCTGCCTGTCCACTTGCTGCTCTGTACCCCTTGCAAGGCTCACAGATAAAATAGTTTAGCTCTTTGTTTTCTGCAAAAGATGCTAGTGACATTCCTTAGTCAAAACAAAAGAATTCAGAAGTCAACCCAGTAAAGGTACAACATGAATAAATTATCTCAGAAAAATATTTATCTGATTTTTCAACAGCAAGGCTTTATCCATCAATTACCTGCTTTGTGTTAAACTGTCACTTGCTTCTTATCATCTTGCCATAAAGGAGACATTTTCTTTTAAACACCCTGCTTGTATTACTGTCATCATTACTACAAGTAGTAACAGTTATACTATTAAATTGCCCAAGATAATTTTTCACCACATATAAAAGGCACCTGTGAGCTGATAGGCAGCAAATGGGTACACAGCTTATGGAACTGCCTGGCAGCAAAGGGAGAGGCTTTCAGGGGTTGTCTTCTTCACTTGCTTCTGCTTTACTCATTTCTATATGCATGGCTGAGCCTATTGTTTGCTCTGTGGATACTGTATTTCCACAACTCATGCTGAAAAATCTTTCTTCCTTTAACTTGTTTTAACTCCTAATATATTCCACATTCTACAACCTGCTGCTGCCAGCTCTCACCATACTATCACAACGTGCCTGTTTCATGTGCTCTCTTTAAGCTTCTGGCTCCTGAAGTCATCACATTTTTATGAGAAGACCATTTTTGAGACCCAGTTGAACAATAGGGCAAATAATGACCACCATCATTTCTTAAGAGCATCTTAAAATAACCTTATAACTTCACGGGGCTGAGGTGCATTTTTTAGCAAACTTTGATTCAGTGGGAGTTGGAAATGCAGCACCCCATGCTACTAAGCAGCAGGAATTAATCCTGTCTTTGGGTCTTACAAACATGTCAGGTGCATACATCTTCCTTCAAGATTTACACCTCAGAGTTCATGACTTCAGAAGCCTCACATTAGCCTCGTTGAAGATGAACTTCTTGCAGCCATTACTCCTGACTGTCAGTGTTCAATCCACCCATCTCAGTTCTCATGATGAAGGGTTGTGATCTGAAGCACCAGCACATTTTTTGGTCTTAGCAGAAGACAGTGAGCTGAGTATTCCTGCTTCAGCTCTGATTTTGATGCTCTGTGAGCATTAGCAAACCTCCACTCTGCAGCTCTGCCAGTGGGTGTGGGTGTAATGCAAACCTACTGCATCTGCCATAAAAAAATCACCCAGGATTAATCTGTCAGGTGAGATGCTGTGGGCCTTACTCTTCCACTGAGTTCAGCAGGCTGGCTCACCTTCTTGCTTAGTGTGTTATAAATAAAGAACAACTGAAGTGTATTCACTTCAGTTCATTCACCAATGACTGCGGGGTGGTTTGTGCTGGGTTTACAGTGTAACACTTTCTGATGCGTGGAATTGATCCTTAACACCTTTTGTGGGGAGAATATTCTCTGCAATGAATCTATCTCCTTTTGTTTCAGGAGACTCAAGATGTTAACTGATAGGAGAACTTCATGTTTAGGTGCAAGAGGAAAGTATACTTTCAGGGGTTTGCATCTTCTGGATGTTCATACTGAGATTCAATGAAGCCTAGAATACCAGTTTTGCTTATTTTTTGTTTTCCTTCTCCTTCCTCCATATATTCTTAATTTTATCTGAGAGGGACTGGAGTGATAGCTATACTTTCTTTTGTACTGAGTCTATTCCTGTACAGCAATAATTTTTAATTTCTCCCCATAAGGTCAAAACAATATATAGAGAGTGCAGAGTCTAATAAGATGTTGAACCTCTCCTGCTTCACTGGAGTGCTCCATTCTGCAAAGTCAGCTGGAGGGGATTTCAACATTATTAGAAATGTGTATTTCTAGAATAATAAACTGTACCTTAGGAAAACTTCCAAGTACTGACAGTTCCAAAACGCTGTGTTTAGTGATGGACAAAACATTAAGTGGTCTGATCTAACCCCAAAGTTAAACTGAACCATTTTAAAAGAGTTTTCCATGGCTTTTATAACTCTTTTACCCTGACCCAATACACATCTGGTTCTAGCTGGCACCAAAAGACAGATGTATTTAAATGTCATGACAAAGGCTAATCTTGTATTTCTGCCTTGTTGGGAGACAGAAAGTACTAGAAATCTCATAAGATTCTCCTTGGACATCTATCCACTTTTTACATAGTCACAGAGATTTATGTAGCTCTGAGAAGAATTCAAATTTTTGTGTTAGCTGAACTGAACCTCTCAACCTCCAGAGGATCATTCATCACTAGGTAGAGTTTAACAGAAGACATTGGAAAGGCTGTTCCATCCTGCCTCCATGGCTTCAGCCAGCCATGAAAGTCTTGATCTTTTCTATCTTTGCTCTTTCTGCTAGGAAAATCCAATAAATGAAATAATATTTAAGAACACTTTTAGATAGGGGAAAGAAGGAGTGAATTATTCAAGATGGTAGAGAAAGAAAAGAAAATTGGTTCAAATCCTGTGATTCCACACTAATCTTTACATTTCCTTTATGAGTCATACTCAGGTAGATCTGAGGTAGGTAGCAAAATTAAGATGTTACTATTTAAAGTAGGCAAAAAACAATCTGTGAGGAATACATTAATTTACCTTTCTGATCTTCTTTTTTTCCTTCTGCTGCTGATGCTTTCTCAGATAAAGTGCCATTATTTCCACTGGCTTTTACCACATTTTCTTCCTGTATAGTTTCTTCACCAATGGCTACAGTGTGTCCATTCGAAGTTTCAAAATTTACTGTTACATCACCATCTGAAATAAAAATTAGAAAGTTATTGCCTAGTTTAACTACTTACTTAGCACCTACTCACAACACACAGCATCCCTCTGCTTTCAAGCTTCTGTGGAAGAAAAGCAGAAGGACTTACTGAAATGTGAAACATCCGGCTGTAAATCTGCTTTGCAAAGTAACTCTGTAAAGAAACTCTACAGACTTTCATGTTCTTTGGGTAGACATCTCTGCAGTAGTAGGCTTGGAAGTCCATGCTGGTTTCCTTCTTCATGTCTGTTCATGAGCATCCTGTTCTCTTATCCCTGCATCTTGATTTACACAGCAAAGAAATGTGTGCATGGACCACAACAAAGCTGTAACATGTTTCAGCATGTTCCAAAAATGGACAACGGGGGAGGCAGAGTTGCAGTACCGCGGTGCACTCCCAGCGTGTAAATGAGCCAGGAATTCTGACAGAAGTTCTGAGAATGCATGTGCCCATTTACTTAATAAAAATACGCCACAAAGACATCATTCAGTCTTAAGAACAAAGGTGAAATCTTCCTGTATCACATACCATATCATATCATAATTAAATTCTGCAAGTCAAATTCTTCCTCAGCTCACTTTACTCACTTACCCAGACTAACTCATCTTGAGAGTTTTCTTGATCCTGAAAAAACTTCTTTCTTTCTCTATTTGTCTCTATATTGCTGAAAAGTGCTACTCTTGCTGGCTTACAGCTTTTTCTGTTCCATGCATTTTAAAGTTGCTGCTGATTTTCTTCTCTGGTAATTTCTTTCTGCGGGATTCTCTTGCTGTCAATCCAAAAAGTAAGCAAATCTACATGGCATCTCTTCTGATTTCTCCCACTGATTCTTCACTAACTGTGGCAATTCCACTTCTCTTCCTTGCTGTGTGTTATCAGACCCGGATGTTTGGCACTTCCCTGATTTCAACACAATTATACAGCCTCTGTTCTACCACCTTGGGTGCTCCCACTAAGGTGATTGTTTCATTACCTTCTGCACACTAACATCAACTTGATTTGTAAAAAATTAGTTGTGCCTTCCTAACTTCATCTAATTTACTACAGCTGACACTTGCACTTACCTTAACTGCAACATTCAGTTTCTTCAGCTTCTTTTTCCAGGGCTTCTTAAATCCACTCTCTCCTCTGCGCCTCCACATACGACACTGCCGCCTCTTATTCACGTCTTGCTTCTGCAAACACCTCCTGCCTCCAAGTGGCACTTGCCACTTTCCACTTCATTCTTCTTCACTCCATGTGAAACGCTGTCACTTCTTCACATTTCTTACCTCTCACACTTCAAGTCTCCATGTAATTTCCTCTTTTAGCTTTCATCCCCATAGTCATTCCTTCTAACTACCTTCACACTCCTCAACTGTCTTTTCTACCTCTCCATTTTTAGCACCTTCAAACCAACCCCATATTCTTTCAAAACGTCCTTAAAATTAGGATTTTCATCAAACCTTTAGCACCATGTGATAAATGTGTAACATAGACCAGACTGATATGGGAAGAAGAAGAGAAAATTGTTCATATTTATATCCTTTTCTCACTTTGCTCAATCCCTGTAATGAATCCAAGGTCCCATCCCCTTTTAAGGATGGAAGAGAGGGTCAAGGACACTGATGACCAGTATTCATACTTTTATCACAAATGAGAGTATTTCTGTTCAGACTGTAACCAACCTGAGAAGTCAGCACATTTCATTAACTGTCCCAACTGTAAATAAAATTTACAACCTTCAAAGGGCAAAGTCACACAGGTCCCTGGTAAAGCATGTGGCAAAACCCAAAACAAATCCACAGATGGACAAACTGAGGTATGGAGAGTTTACAAGCCTTGTTTTAAGACAATGACAGTAGCAGAGACAAGTGCAGAAGCCAGCTATGCTGAATGTCATAGTCTGATAATTAGCCAAACTCTGTACGGACAAGTGATGTCACACATCAACAAACAAACCCTTTATCTCTAAATATCTATGGCTTTGATACAACCCATACACATTGATACTTTACTGATTCCTCAGATCACATGGAAAAATACAATTTATAGGGGAAAATTATTTTTGGAAAACATAGAGTTTTTAGACTTTCATAAAATGACAAATGGTTTAATTTTAAGCTACAGAAAACTATTTTACTCGCTTGACTTTTATTTGATCTATATTTATAAAAGATGAAGAATATTAGAGAGAATACCACAAGAAACATAATTGGATGTAGCATAGAGGCATCTACTTTGGCTTACTCATGCTTTTCAAAATGCAAATTCTGGCTAATGCCAGTTATTAAACCTTAGAGCATTTTGAAACAAGTGATTTCTTCCCCACTGTTTTATCCTGGTGCCATTTCTGATTGTGGCCTCTGTGATAGCGGTGGGATCCATATGATCCCAGCACTGGTACTTTTTGATACCTGAAACGCATTATATTGATTTATCTGGGTTCCAAAGCCCCTAATTTTTCAGCCAAAATTTCTCATTTTATACTCTAGTGGCTTCAGACAGCAGATCTTGACTCAAAAATAAATTTATCACTAATTAGAAAAAATTCTGGCAAACAATAAGCAGGAGCCACAGAAGTCACATTATTTACAGGGAGCATTAAAATACTTCTGGATATGACCAGAAGTCAGCTGGGGCACGTTTGGCAGAAGCAGTTACAGAGCACAAATCCCTTTACTTCAGTTGTCAGCTGGCCCAAATCACCTCTCACACTTCTCAGTTGGTCTCCTCATACCTATTTATACTACATGGAAACAATGCAACAGTGGCTTTGTCATACGTGTTTAGTGCTTAGTAGCTAAATTCTAGTTAATGCATTATCACCTTGCTCAGGCATTTCCTTCAGCACTCCCCTTCTTATCAGCTCCTCTCTGCTTTGTCTTGTCGAAATCTTCCTTTCCAACACTAAAGAAAAAGCACAGTTAAGAATAGATTTATTCTCATACTGCTGATGCTTGTGAAAAAAATGTAGAGAATTCTTTTTATTTTATAGAAAGAGAACTCTTGTTTCCTCCGGTTCTGCAGAAGTAGCAGTCTGGGTTTTCTTGGACAGTCTCTGAAAATATTGCTCTGTAATTTCAGTCACAGAAGGTGGGGACTCATATGATCCAATATCTTCAGCTCAGTAAGTCTCCTTTGAGGCTTCTTTTATGGTCAATGGAAAAAGGTACTTTCAGGGTGAAATTGAACTCATCCTGGCATAAGCATTTAACATGTAAAAGTACCTTTTTCCCACTGACTAGACTGAGTAGCTCAGCTAGAGATATCTCCATCTGCTTTGTACAGGTTTTGAGTAGTGAGACACAAATCCTGCTCAGAGCAAACAACTCACAGAGTAGCCCTTGTGACATGCATGGTATTTAAAGGAAAAAAAACCCCACCAAACAAAAAACCAACCAAACAACAAAAACTACCTTTAACAGAAGCCAGAAAGTTGTGTTCTAAAAGGAAATAACATCCTCATCAATCGATGCTGGTTGAGTTTCATGGAAAAAAAATACAGCATCCTGGTTTTAGGTCAAAAAAAAAAGCAGCATACACAAAAACCCCAACTGCAGCATGAAGCATTTTAATTATTATGTTTATTTCCCATGGGAAAAATGCTGAATAGTTTTATAGGAAAAAGAATTTACAGATGTCAAAATAAAATAGCTCCACACTGCATCCCATCCCGAAACTGATGCAGTGATCTGGGAGATTATTTTAATGATCCATGGGACCATGGTGCATAATGTTCACAAAATGTGAGCATCACTGGTAAAGTCCTGTCTCCCCTGTTAGGCAAAGGTAGTCTCCCATCCTGATTTTGTTTACATACAGACATCAAAATCCATGGGATGTTTGGACCTCAAGCTGAGGGCATGTGGTGAAGCTTCAGCTGTGCTGGACTTCATCCTATTAATGCTATGGGGTAGGGCTATTTGTCTCATCAGCTAATTCAAACACTCTCTAGGGTCAGTCATACACTCTGCTGTAAGCAGAGTGATAATACCATGTGCAGTGTTTAATCTCACTTGTGCCAGCCCAGCTGGAGTGACTCAGCCACACAGTGAAGTGACAGGCTCCTGTGAAGGCACGGAGAAAGGCAGTTTGCCTCTTTGGAGAAAGCTGCCCTTCATGCATAGCAAAACACCTTTCCCAGCAGCAGGTACTCAGCTGCTGACACAACTGCCTCAGGTGCCTGAAGACATCACTGCTTACAGCTTCCCACTCCCCTTCTCTACCAGGGAAGGGGATGGTTGAACAGAATGACAGAATTTGGATTTCAGCTGGAAGTGAACTTAAACCATTTCATTCCAACCCCTCTGCCATGAGCCGGGACACCTTCCACTAACCCAGGTTGCTTAAAGACCCATCCAACCTGGTCTTGAATGCCTACAGTAATGGGGCATCCACAACAACTCTGGGCCACCTGTTCAGTGCCTTACCACCCTCAAAATAAAGAATTTCTTCCTAACATCTAATCTAAACGTGCCCTCTTCTAGTTTAAAGCCATTTCCCCTTGTTCTAGCATTACATGCTCTTGCAAAAAGTCCCTCAGATTCTGTGCTCCCCAAAGTTACAGTACCAGGTTTATTTCTCACACTGCAAAGTGCAGGGATTCAGAAACTCCTCAACATAGGATGCATTTTCCCATCAAAACAGGACCAACTCCTGGCAGAGGAGGTGGAGGGAGTAAATATTTTGACCAGTCCAGCTCCAGCTACTCATGCCGGTGGGATCAAGAGCTCACAAATGCAAGCATTACTGGCCCAAGAATATGTAAACTGGCATTAAGTCTGTGTCCAAATACTCAGGTACTTTGAGGGATCTGTCCATTAAAGGTGAGACCTCTGCAGCATTCAAGTCACATTTGACAGCCTAAAGGAGCCCATGAGTGTGGCTGCAGACTCTCAGTACCAGCCAGCCTCCTCGGGGAGAGTGTGATAGCCTGAACTCTAATCAAGTTATGCTGCCTTGGGTCCCACACCTAAATTACTCACAAGCTCTTCCAGTTTCTCCCCTGTATTTTTTACAGCATGTGCCTTGCAACTGTTGTGTCACACACATTGGCACAGGAGCCACACCCTAGGCTTGCAAGGAGTTTTTCATGTAGGGAAACGGTCCCACAAAGACTGTTTTTAAAGAGATGGGGGGTCCTGAAGACAGAGGACTATATGGGCAGGCATGGATGGAGTGTCTTGGTCTTTCCAGACAGCAGGTGCATTTGCAAGCAGGATGAAATCTCCTTTGACACAGCCCTGAAGGATGAACACCTTATGCACCCACTTTATACTTATTTGTTGCTGGCACTCTAAATATCATTTTATTATTATTTCAGCATTACAAATATTGTTTAATTCCCACTCTTTTTTCCTCTCTGCTTTCTTTTTGCATCTCTTTTCTTGGGGACAGTGAAATGAGATGCTCTCTTATGTATCTGTGGGACAATTCAATGCCACCTGAAAACAATAATGCTTTTTCCATCAAGTTGAGAACATTGAACCAAACTTTCCCCCATCAATCTCTCTCTCTCTCTAGTTTTCAGGATGATATTTTTTTCAGTTCTACAACATTAAATTAACACCTGTACTGAATTAATTATCATGGGAAATGCCAATTGTCATTAAAAGGCATGAGTCCCTTACATTTCAACTAAAAAACCTCAAAGCATTTCATAAATTACACAGGTTTTATAACAACCCTGAGACATGACTATCTCCATTTCACATATTAGAAAGTTTGTGAACAGATAAGAAGCTTAAGTCCCAGTCCTCCATCTTCTAAAATGCTAGCCATGATTGGTGGTTTTATTTAAACTGATTAAGCTCAATTAGTTCAGCTTGAAAAGCTAATTTATTTCAAACATTATTTGCCCCATGGAAAGAACATAAAAAATCAAGCTAGTGTTCACTACTAGTACTAGTACTAGTAATTGCAATTCCTACAAAGAAAAAGGCAGAATCCTAATTTGAATCAAAGTGGCAAAAATATGTCCCCTTGTTTAAGAGGAATGAGCAGCCGGTCAATTTAGGAACTTACACTGGGTGTTATTTAGTCATGTGGACTCATAATAATTTATGCTTTATTGCAGATTATGCAATATATTTCACATTTACACAGTCAAGTATTTTGCACCATCCTGTCACCCAGCATCATCTTTCAGTCAGTCATATTTCCTGACTTCTGAATGCTTGACTTTGTAACTATCATTTTAGAAGAGCTTACTGAAACATAGCAGTAGTCAAAAGTAATTAGCTCAGCCAACAGGTTTGAGACTCTTAAAACTCTGTGCAATTAGGCTGAGTGACCAGCTGATGCTGTCAGTAAAATCTTTTCTGTAATAAGTGTATATAAGAATGTATATATATCTATGTGAATGTATATATATCTCAACATGTCTGTCATATATATGTTATGTAGATATATATTTGTATATATAAAGGTGTGAATATATATATAAAATTTCAACATGAACACCAACATACTGTTTATAACTTTAAGCAATAATAAAATGGAAAGACCAACTTCTCCATCTGTGTACATGTATGTATTGAGATTTTTTACAAAGAGATCAGTCCTGACTGTGAGGGTAACTGGTTATGAGTCTTTGCTTACTGAAGAAGGCTGAGGTGAGGCAGGCAAGCAGTCTCCACTCTCATGATCCACACGAATCAGAAAATCCCAGGTCAAAATCCTTCCCATGCTGCAGTCAGAAGCAGAACTTGCCCTGACTTCAGGTGTAACCATCAGAAAGGATGTAAATTTATTGTACTGTATGCAGCCCTCATTTACTCCAGTAAATCTTACTCCCCTTCACAAATACTTGCTTTTTTGCCCAATACAAATAATAGCAACACTAATAATGGAAACAGTTTACCTCAAAAAGCAGCTCCTCTTTCTCTCTCTCCCCTTCCTCATCACCACAAAAAAGACTGCTTAGTGATGGTCAGCAGCTGTGAACCTCAGGCAGTCTTAAAACTCATTCTTTGACTCAAAGAGTGCTGTGAGATTCTGGATATTCTCCAGTACTTAGTTTTGTTCTTCTAAGAGAAGCTTGAGAGAATTCCAATTATTAATTTTTCTCTGACCTACTAAGAGCTAAAACTGCCTTCTGATCCCTCTCTGTATATACTTTTGCACTGAAGCTTTGAAGTGGCATCTACTTTGTGCCAAGACACAATCTGCTGTCTTTTCCTTCACAGAAAAACATTGCAGAGGAGAGAAATCCTTGAGATGATGGCATTTTATGCTTGTTTTTCCTTGATTTTGAAAGCCCTCTAGGCAAAAAGCATTCAGCCAGTGCCCAAAGAACAGACTTTCTGAGCTAGAGTGTGGAAAACACGTTACTAAAGGGAAAAATTCCAAACATCATTCCCACATTGACACAGATATTAACATCTAACCATCCCTCCTTTTTGATGCTTGTGGTATTTGCTGTTTACAAACATCTTCCAGTTGCTCCTAAGACAAAAAGCGCTCCATGGTACATGTCCAGGCAAGGTCCTAGCAAGAACCTATTTCAAAAAGCCTGTTGAAAACCCAGAGAAAGTAGTGAGAGTTCCTTCCAATAGCCCACATTCTGTCCTAGAAGAAACCCTTTCTCCAGCTGAACATGGATTTACCACGCTGGAGCCCTGTTAAGAGAGCTGGCAATAAATGTGCTCTCTTGTGCTCTCTCCCATGGTCCCAGGCCAGGAAACGGGCTTCCTGCATCTGAGAGGCAGGCACACAAACAGCCCCCACTTGGTAATGAAAATACACCTCTGATTGAGTAGTGTGAGGAAGAGGATATCCTGATTTTGAATGGACGTCTTCCCATTTCCTTCTCAAGTTAGATAAGCAAGTTTCTTCTGCTGTGTCACTAAGCAAGCAACAAGGGGCAGCTTGACACATCAATGCATCTTCTCAGTCTCCATTGGTCCTGGGTCCATCTCCTCAACAAACAAATACGGGGAATACTATTTTTATTCATCTCCGGAATTACCATCTAAGGCAGGATGAATGCAATTCAAACTACTTCTCAATTCAAGTTGCAGCCTCACATGAAGCACATACACAAACATAAGTGATCCCATGCACAATTTAAAAGCAAATCAGTGCCTTGAGGGACCATGACATCATGAACAAGACCAGCAAATTAAGTAGAAGTGAGTATCTAAGGAGGCACTTTTGAAAATGTTGGCCTTAATTTCTTTGTGCTTCATTTCCTGCTTTTGTAAAAGAAATACGGACACGTGCTTTGCCTTGGTATTGTAAGAATTGATGCCTCATGCTTGCAAGACTGGATTCAGGCCCTCGGAAGAAAGACAGTACAACATAAGAAACACTTCCTTTAACATGAACTTACCAGATATTAGTTTCTAAAAAAAAAAATTTTAAATTACACAGGTGTTATTATTTAATGGCATAACAGTTTAACGCATGCTAATAGGTTGTGAAAGTTTAGGGATTCTCTTCATACATAGCTTATGAATGGTCATTACTCTGAAGAACTTGCTGCATATAAAATCACATACCTGTCCAGGAGAAGCTGCAGAACATTCAGGAGTCATTAACTAGAAATAACTTTGCTTTAGCAATATGATAAAAGTACTGGGAAAGCTAAAGGAAACAGGAAGCAATGAAGGAGATATCAGACTGAGGGTTTTTTTTTTTGTTTTGTTTTGTTTTGTTGTTTTTTTTTTTTTTGCAATAGTAGAAGAAATTGTGGGGGGGTTGTTAGAGGGTATGTGGGAAAATGAAAAAAAAAGAGAAAAAACGAGTGAAAGAAGGATTTGAAGAACACAGAAATCTGTTCAAAACTTCAGCTGGCATCTGGAGTGAGGAAGACACCAGAGAAAATGGCTTCTTTTTCCTTTTTGTGTAAAAAAGTTTGTTTTAGAAGTTTCACTGTCAAACCATAGAGCTCCTTGCTGTAACTGTCAGGGGTTGGTATGGGTTTAAGATGTCAAGCAGTGTACTTCAAAGAGTTCAGGGGAGCCTACTGAAAACACTTTAGGAGACTAGTGCTGGTTTTATTGCCTACAGCCTTGGAAGACAGTAGACAGAGGGCTTGCACTGTGGCAATAAATCTAAAGAGCTCACAGAAGGTCACTGTACTCTAATTATACTCAAATTTAGGAAACCATAACATCCAATGTTTGAATCCCAAACCAGAAGTTTGGGATTTTTGTAGAGAAAGTTTGGCTAGAGCAGTGACACAAAGACACAGACACACATATATGCAGGGTGGTATTCAGTTTTCTAAACATGGATGTCTACAGCCACTTCAGATGCCCCAGAGTTTTGGAGCTCTCTGCACATGGATGACAAATATGATATAAAACCTTCTGGGAGAGCAGCCAGGACACCCCAGAGCATCTCAGGTGGCCCCAAACAACTATGTTTGGCTAACTAAATCCCAGCCTTTAATATCCCTCTTTTTCAGACAGAATATAATTCAATTACAGCATTTGATTTCAGACCATCCTTTCAGCCTTGTCAGTGGGGAAGTGGAGGGGCAGAGCAGCCTCTGTGAAGGCAGGGGTTGCAGAGCTGATCCTCATTCTTCTGCTGGGCATGGCTACATCTGCTTCTCCCCCAAACTTCTGTCCCCATGAAGGCAAGGTTTGTTTCATAATTCAAGTCACTGACTACCAGGACAACAGAGAGATTTTCCAATACATTTTAGGACATGTATAGTAAAAAAATCAACTCTGTATTTTAGAGGATAAGTTCAAGACAGAAGCTGAACAAGGTTCGGTTTTTCCTTGCCAAGGATCAAACTGTTTTTCTGTATGTCAAATACCCTGCGTAAATAATCCTTGCCATCTAACAAGTTCAAAGAGCTTCTCAAATATTACCCTGCAAAACCATCACAGTGTTTTCTACTATTTGCCACCAAAGGCATACCTGCTGATGTTTCTCTGAATTTGTCACTGGTCTTCTTCTTCCGCCATTTCCAAGGTTTAAAGATTTTTCCAATGTTGGAGAGTTTGCCCTTCCTCTTGAAGGGGGGAGTTTGGGATCCTGGGGCTGGTCCATCTGAGTTTGCAATTGAGGCCTTGTCCAAACCATCAACTGTATAAAGAAAAGAAATAAAAATAACTGAAGGATGGAAAACAAAATAGTACCCAACAGCTAAACTCCCCCACTACCAGACTGCAACAGGCTGTGTGTGCACCAACATGGATTTTTCCTGTTCCAGAAGGCAGCCCTGGGCTTGACTGCTCAGCACCGCAACTGCAGCTGTCCAGAACTTGCATCTCGTGATGTTCATCTGGTGTATTTGCACAGCCCAGTGGTTTTCTATCACTACAGGAGCATTTCTTCCAACATATGTTTGGGTGAGTTCTTCCCAATCCTTGGTGAAGTTGAATAACTAGCTATCATCACATAGAAAACAAAACTCTTGCAATGCGAAAACATAAACTGTTTCATTTGGGTAAAATTAATCCTTTCTTAAACAAACTCTAAAGATAACTGTTCTGGCAGTGGAATGGGAACAGGTCTATTTGATATCCCTGGTAATCAGTCCTTCCCAGCACAGCCTGCCATGAGTCAGGCTTCTTACTAACAAAGCATATTTAACAATAAGCTTTTGAACTGGAGCCAAAACTTAAAGAAGGATTTCCTTACTGCAAAAACATATTGAATGATATGAAAGCCAATACTTCACTAACTTTTGAGTTTCGTGAACCAATTAAGACTCATCCCACAAGTTGCTGTAGCATACAGTTAAAACAAACTATGCTGAGAAATCTATTATTATTTATTTCTATTGAAGAATTAAGGTTTCTTAAAGTCTTCCATTTGTAGTTTTGCAAACACTTCCAATGTGCAGAATTTTACTCCTATGAGGAATGAAGTAACTGCCATTACTTAGAGATACAAAATTAATCATGGGCTTAACTGTTTGTGGCATATAGGCTCTGTAATTGCTTTCATTCATCTAAACATTCTAATTATAACGAATTCGGAACAGAGCTGATGCCACTCTGAACAGTAGTAATGATAATCATAGATCATTAAATCAGAAATGCTATTCAAAGAGAGAAATATCAATGTCCCCCTTTTACAGATGGAAAATATGAAGCACAGAATTGTTAAGTGCTTAATTTTATGTTTGGCAAATAGCTTCCTGAATCCTGGTCCTGTGACCTAGCTGCTAAAAAGATACATATTCAGCCACATTATTATTATTATGTTTCTCAGACAAATGACATGCAATGAATCCTATATTTGTCCTAGGCTTTAGATTGATCCAGGATGCTAAAAAAAAATCTTTTCTGTGAAAAAGCTGATATAATGCAAACAGAGTCCAAGAAACTTTATTTCCAATGTTTTGAAGTAAAGTACTGGCAAGAAAGCTTCATTGTATAACTTCACTGAAGCCTATGAAGTTAAAGCTAGTGATAAACTTCCTCATCTCTGTGCCTAGGAGAACAAGGCAAACCTTGGAGAGATTTAAAATGAGACTGCCTTAAAATGAAGCAGCTACCCCCCAACACACCCTGAGAAATCAGGTGAGAGGTGAGGTGAGGTGAGGGATCTCTCCTCTTTGGTGACAAGATCACCAAAGGCAGTGAGCAGCTCTGCAGAGAGGCACAGGGCAGCACAAGGAGCCCTGCAGGGGTGCCTTTCCTGGAATTAGGGGTTGCACTTTTGTCCAGGCTTACAGGCATTGCCTATGGAGTGCAATCCCCTATGGAATGCAGAAGCCTCTGCTGGAAACTGTGGATCTAAGGGAGAATTACAGTTATTCGGAGTGTATGTACAAAGAAAAGAGAGCAAAATTTATCTTTGCAATTCCAGCTGACATAAGAAGGGATGAGGGCCACAGTTTGCAGCCAGGAAAACCCAGGCAAGAGGTAAGGAAAACACCACCAGGAGCTGGGTAGTGCAGCACTAGAACAGGTTCTGGGAGGATTTGAAGGCTCAGCCAGGCAAACCCCCAAAGCTCCTTCTGGGGCTGACCTCACCTACTGTCAGGAACAGTCCTGCTCCAAGTAACCTCCTGAGTCCCTCCCAGTCAAGATTCCCATGGTGCTAAGGGATGCAGGAACGCACGGTTTCTCTGTGAAATCAGCACTAGTAAA
Organism: Peucedramus taeniatus; assembly: GCA_013400575.1. NCBI lineage: Eukaryota > Metazoa > Chordata > Aves > Passeriformes > Fringillidae > Peucedramus > Peucedramus taeniatus. Next base: position 231,252 of record WBNO01002446.1, on the reverse strand, counting down.
TCCAAATACTCAGAAGTGAAGTCGTGAAGAAAAGAGACCAGGATCTGTTTGCTGTAGAGCTCTGTCCTGGGACAGGAGCCAGGCAATATTTCAGTGGCAGAAGCAGAGATATCAGCTCTCAGGGGTGAGAGGCTACCCACCCTTGAGGCAGCAGAACAAAACCCATGCTCTTCTCTCCAGTGGCTCAGAAAGGCTGTGCTGCCAGTACGAAGAGCCTGCATCCCAGTGACAGAGAGCATGGTCCTACAAACACTAGAACACTGATTTTTGCAAATGCTCCTGAGTCACAGAGTACAGACTATTGCAGGAGACCACTATCACAAAAATCTCATCTAGGTTTTTTTTGCCCTGTGCCTAGCAGCAGAAATGGAGAATTAGGGCTCCAATAGCTCCCCACAGAGAAATACAGATTTGCACTGGTCCTTGTTCTGCCCTCTGCTGAAAACTGGTAACTCCAAAATAATAATATTCATCCTAGCTACAAACTAGGATGAATATTATTATATTTGCCTGCTTCAAACTGAGCCAATACATGAAGTTCATGAAAAATAATTCTATTCAAGAAGATTAAAACTTTTGAAAACAGATGTCAACATTAATTCCTTCTGACAATAAAAGGCAAGGAGTTGATTTTTGTTGAGTATGACAAATGTTCAAAATTGGGAATTTACTAATCCATGGATCTTGTACCAATTCCCCCATTTGAAATATGTATTTAAAAGAAGGAATAAGCATAACCAGATATCACAGACTAACTTTAGAAATAATCTAAGATAAAGTAGTATGTATAGAAAAATGAACTTATTTATATTCAAAAGCACATATTATGTGTAAACATATATATTCACAAGCTAGCACATTTTATCAATTAATAAACTATTTAGAAAAAAACCCCACAATTTCAGCAATGACATTTCAGAACATTTGTGGAAAGATCTTTACAAAAGTTATTATTCCTCTTGTTCGAAACACTCCACAGTAAACTGATGCTTCAGATGCACACTATTTGCTTTATAGGTCATGTACTACTTAAGAATAAAGCAGTGTGTTTTTCACCTCAGAGAACTTATCTACTTCTATTAATCATTATAAACACACATATTCACCGAGGGGAAACGAAACACCTTTGCTTACTAAGGTTTAGAGGAGCTTGCTGACTTCTGTTACTCTTTTATTTGTATATATAGTGTCTTGAAGTTCTGCCTTCTTCAAAAAGTCAGGGAGTCACTCCATTGCCTTCAATAAAAATTATTAGTAAGTTTGACACTAGGACATCTGGCTTTAGTACCTGCATAGTTTCCAGTCCTTTTCCCTAGTGAAGATTTTTCAGCTGCAGGATCAGCCAGGTGCACAGGAAGGACAAGAAGTGAGGATATGAATCCTGCATGTTGATGTCACACGACGAGGAGATCTCACTGCAAAAGGCCAACAGCAGGGCTGGCGGGGACACTGCAAAGCCGAATCGTGGCACATGGGCTGTCACTTGGATGAAATGTACAAAAATGACAGCCTCTCCTCAAGCTTGTGGGCAGCCAGAGAAGATTAGATCAGTCTGTGGGTGACCCTGACTTTCCTACAAATATTTAGAGATGACTGAACATGTCTTAACCCAGAAAGGCTACTTGCAATAAGCAGTGCTGGTCTCTGTAGCTGCTGAGGAAACACTTTACTGCTGTGAATGATCTCCAGAGATGCTGTGTGGCTGAGGCAGGTGTGTGAAACCATCAGTTTTCCCAGGGCATGGTACACTTCAACACTAAGATGTCAGCACTGGCACATGCTAATGCTTTCTTCAGATAAGAACTTACAACTAACTTTATAAAAGCAAAATGCAACAGAAGAAGGACCCACCAGATCATTTCAAGCAAGTCTAATATCAATTCATGTGAAGTAAACAGTGTGTTTCTGCCAGTTCCAGGTCTTGTGATCTGGAATGCAGCAAGACCATTTTTTAAAAACTTTGACTTAAAGAAATTTGTGATCAAAAGAAAAGAGGACTATATTTATGACAGTAAATGTTCTGTATTTTTAACTTCTGTGTACTTTTTCTCTTGGCAGCGAAAATGAAAAGCCAACAGAAGAACCTAACCCGCGCTCCCCTCACCAGCACCTTTCTACACAACTGACCTAATCCAATCCTGCTGGAGTACTGGTATATATTTAAAGGATTCTTTCTCACATCAGCGCTGTTAAGTACAAGACGGTGCCAGCAGAATGTCAAGTTCTCTTCTTTCCCCACCATTCTGCACCTTTCATGCTGCAACCTCTTCTCTCACCCATATCAACCAAGGCTTACCCACTAGTTCTGCAACTCTGCTCTGGATCCCTGTCATACAGCAAGGTTAAGAGTGGCAAGATGAAGGAAAAGTCCTCCTCCTATAGCTGGACAACATAACCAAGAGGGAAAAAGGCACAGAATCAAGTGCCCCACTGATATCAAGGCACTAAGGTAGCATTGGTGCCTAATACTTGCACTAGCAATTGTTCTCTTGCAGTATTGCAATGGTATTGCCACATCACTCTTAAAGCACGTGAGGAAAACCTTTTCATCCTGTCAGAACACAGGTGACTCAGGGTATTGCCACATTTAACCATGAATGAATTGAGAAATGCAGCAGAAGATGCCTTGGCCTCAGTTCAGAGTTACTTTTCATGTGGATTTGGATACAATTTCTGTGCTTATTAACTACCAGTTAGCTAGTACAGTTATTTTTTTTTCTCTTCCTCCCACTGCACCCTGCTGCTTCACAGGGATGTGCTGCAAAAGTCATCTTGGTTTATTGAGACCTCAAAACCTCTTCTGACAACAATATGATTTTCCATACTGCCTTGCCAGAGGGCACAGAGTTGGAAATCATGGTTTTATGCCAGCAAAATGAACATGTTTGTGCAGCTGCCTATTATCCTCAATTAGCAGTAAGTCATCAACTTTAGAATATAAGCTGCTTATTCCTCAAGCTTACTGGTAAACTTCAAGACACTGCATGATAAAAGGTTTGACGTAGTCATTAAAAATCAGAAGTCATTCTGACACTATAAATGTCATTTTCAGTAAGTATCTCAAACTATTATTTTTCCTGACCCGAACCAGATGGAATTTTTTTTTTCTGTCTCACATTTCTGTTTTGTGGGTATTTTTATTTTGTTTTGGATTTTTTTGTTGTTAGTGGTGGCTTTTTTAACCCACTTAGAAGGAAAAAAAAATACAGCTAATCCATGGTGGTTAAACTGGTAAATGGGAGAGATACAATCTACCTCCGGGCAGCACAATGAACTGGCATCTGCATGCTTTTGCCTTGCCGTACATCTGGAGTTTAACTTCAGAGAAACTCCGTCATGAGCTAATTGACTTGATTGTGTTTTAATGAAATGAAAGGAAAAAGCTGAAGGTCAAATGTGGGCGGCAGAGTGGTGGTGGTTTCCATATGGAACTGCCAGTATTGCCAAATGTTAATTGGAGCTCCCACTGGCAATCAGCTGAACAGACTGGGTAGTGGCTACTTCATAGGGATGCTGGCTGCTGCCCTGGAAGAGCCAGAGGGAACCCTCCTAGGATAACCACAGCAGGGATGGAGACGATGCCCTGAATACCTCCAGGTTTCTACATGGATACACACACAAATGCCTTTGGGGTTGTGGGAATCACACTTATGTTAGCAATGTCAAAGACCTTTCTGGGCTTCAAGTCTGAACCTTGCAACTCCCACTGCTTCCACAAGTAAAATGTTACCTTGCTGCAGTAAGTCAAACCTGACAAGAATGGAAAATTCAGTTCAAAAGACAATATTCTGTTCTGCCTGTGATGAGCCCCTACCTAAGCTCTGCAAAAAGCACAGGTACTGCTACACAGGTACTTCAAAGGAAAAGAGGGAAGCCTGTGCTTCCCTGAAAGTCATAGCATGGATGCTCAGGGCTCCACGTTTCAAAGAGCCATGTGGCTCAGCCACACTGTTCTCTTCTGCAGTGTGTAGAGAAGAAATATGACCAGAGTTACAAATAATGATGTATTTATTCTAATTCTCACTTTCTTAGCTGTACACCTGGGATTAACTGGCTGAAAGCCTGGGAAAGCTTACCTAGTTATCTGTCTCTTAGGTAGAATGCCCTAGTCCTACAAGACAATGATCCCCAACAAGTATTCAGGGGACCTGACCTGGACATAAAACAGGGTCAACTTTAGAGCTTGACATGTGCTTGTTGCATCACTGGGGTAAAGAACAAAAAATGTTGCTTCTTCCTTTTTCCTGGTCACAATAACCAGCTCAAATTAAGCGCTGTTGGTTGGTTTGTCAGGTTACAGGCTATTATTACCACAAATTGTCTCTTGCTAGTGCATCCCAAATGCAGATAACACACTTGTAGCCTCCAGCTTCAGCATTACTTCACAATACAGCTTTCACTCCCACGGGGTGAATTCCACAGGAAAAAAAAGCTAAGTTATAATTGTAGGACACTCTGTAGAGGCACTAGAAATACCAAAGGCAACACAGCCAGTCAGGGCTACCCAGCCTCATTAAATTACACTTCCCATGCAAGAACTTCATGGTTCAGAGCTCGCCTGCTCTATCTACACTGGCATCTGAGCTGGGTGTGCTCTGCAGCACATTGAGCATTGCAGTCAGACCTCTACAATCACACCACCTCTCGTCTCAATTGTTTCCTATGTCAAAACACATCAGGAATTCTCTTAAGGTCTGAAAAAAAAATATCTGACCTATGCTTGCAATATGCCCACAAACATGTGTTTGTAAATTAATTATCTACATCTTGGCAACATGCAGTCCTTATTGCAACAACTACACAACGTCTTCCTCCTCTTCGATAAAATGCATAACTTCCACACTTCCAGCTTCCTGAAGAAGGAACAAGCAAATGCTCAGCCATCCTGTTACACAGGTTTGAAAGCAATCTGGCCAAAAATCTTCTTGCTAGCTCCTCTCAGCCTGGACACAGCTGGTCCAACCAGAAGGAAAGGGATTATAGGTTTAATGCAGGCTGCTTTTTCTTTTTTTTCTTCAACCCCAATACCTGAGAAAAAAATCAGCAAATGGAAAGTTTCCAGACAGTTCCATTTTCCAGATATACAAAACATCGTATCAAAGGTCAAAGCAACTCCTCCACAAAAAAAGGGGGGAAAAAAAATTCACAATAACAGAGATGTGGGAGGACAGAAAAAACAACAAATACAAGCATTGTATATAAAAGAGCAACCAAACTACTTTGAGCAACTGAGCTGCTAATTGAAAATTAATGCTTCTTGTGTCTGAATATTAAGGGATAAATCTCCTTGGAGTACAATGGTATATATTTCTATTTATAGTTTTAATTTTTTTTGGATAATTTTGTAATTTCACCTAAAAGTAAGCTGCACGTACTCATCTTATTAAATTCTGTATTGATATTTTAAAACATCACATCTGAAAACCAGAACTGCAAAACTGGAAATACTTCTTTACTGACTTTTCTTGGCATAGCCTTATTATGGGGGAGAAAAATAACTGTAATAAATTTACAACGGATCTTTTTAGCTGCAGGCAAGTGATAAATCTCCCCAGCAGATATTGGCTAGCACTGTGAAAATAAACTGAAGCACCTGTGGCCCCTCTCCTCTGTGGTGATAAAGAGGAATTAAAAGCAACCACCTTTGCAGTAGTTAACAGGTGTGTTATACCAATGCTGAGATAAAACTGGGTGAGGAGAGCCACAGGGAAGCCTTTGGCCCTGGTTTCCACCTCCCCAGCTAGCAGCAATTTACTCTCTATCTGCCCCAAACAGGCCAGGAGCCCCTGCATGGCTAGTTTTAGCAGCAGCACCTGCTGAGGCAAGGGAAGGTGGGGGAGGATCTCCAATGCCAGCTGACTGACAGGAAAGATGGTGTGGTAGGTATGCCACACCCTCAGGTGGCCCTAGCTACTCACTGTCCACTCTGAGACAAAAAACTAGCCAAAGAGTAAAGGCATGGCCAAAATTTCCTCCCCCCCACCTCCTCTCCTCTCCTCACAGGTCTCAGCTGGCTGGCTCCTCTGGAGGTGTACATCATCCCAAAGGATGATCATGCTGTAGGATGTTAGGAGATTCCTCTGCTAACTCTCTACTCTGCATCACTGGCTAAAGGACTCAGCTGCTGATTCCTCTCCAATGCCTTTCAGCCACACCTCCAATACACCTGGAAAGACATCTGCATTTCCCTGCAGATCTCTGCCTGTGTCCCCAGAAGGCATCACCACTGCAGGCAGAGGCAGCACACAGGTACAGCTTTACAGAGATGCTGCCCACACAAGTGGGCTTCCAGTTATCTCAGCCTGTGTTTTTGCACCACCACAATAGAAACCCTAGATGAACCACCAGCCATGCTGGTGACCATTTGTAAGGCTGCAGGTTATCACTGCACTGAGACAAAACAGCCTTTGCCTGGGCTTCTAAAACTGAGTTAGCTTCTACTTCTGAGCTGGAGAGTGTTCCATTGAGCTGGGGAGGAACAGAACAGGAGTGAAGAGGAGAGGTCTGTGAAGAAAGGGAAGACTTCTGTCAAGAAGTGTTCACCTGAGTTCATTGCCAACAGGTGTGAGAGATGCTCCAATGCCTTCCACACATCCAGTGCTGAAGTTATGATCACCTGAAGTGATCAGCTAACATCATCTTCTGTTTTCCTCTTCAGCACAAAAAAGGTGGGGAACCCACTCCAACTCATTCCAGACCATCCAGTGCCCTTGCCAAACAAAATTATGTATGAATATTATATGTGTCTTTCCCTTTATTATTACTATCTTTAACCAAATCTTTCACAATTAACATGTTTATATATCTGAAAATAGGTTTGGCTTTGTGGGCTCCCATCCCAATGCTCCCCCACTCCTAAGTACTATGACAAGGAGTTCTTGATCTACGAATAACAGAACATTAACATACCCAAAACCTTAGGAGTAATTTGATCAGTCATGTAAATAAAGGCCTGGGACAGGACAGCCCAGAGCTCATTGTGCTGCTTTTCAAGAGCACTATTTTCTTCTACACTGGCACCACTTCAACACCTTTTTTTTCTAGTACAGGAAACAGCATACTGCACTGGTCCAAATGTGTGCAAGTCAACCTCAAAGCAAACAGTCTCTTTATGTGGCCTTGATGGCCTCAGAACACTGCCAGGGAGGTCAAGAACACTTTTAAACCCAACCAGCAAATTTCTGATTGTTGCTGTCATTGCAAATATTTGTACAGGCTTTTAACGCTGCTGTCTTTGTGGAAAGAACTGTGTTTATTTTTAAGTTCAGTTTTTAGCTGCCTTTAAAATGCTTGTCTTTGTTGCTAGATACCAGCTTGAATAAACAATAATAGTGAAACTCCAAAATACTCAGAATAACCTATTAATGATTAAACACAGTCTTCTTAGTCAAAATACTAATTTGCCAACTCTAAAACCACAGCCTGTAAAAATAATTCATATCATTCTTATATCATATCATAATCATAAATATCATAATTCTTAATACAGTCTAAGTCATCTTCTTTGCTATGAGGAAAAGGGAGTTACCAAGTTGCAGCTGACTTTTATTCTGCACCCTCTTCATCCCCAGCCACACAGCAAACAGCTGTTTTATTCCCTGTAACTTGTTCTTTACTAGGGCCAAGGTAGGGAAAATCAGGCACAAGCTGATATATTTGTCAGCTCAGCTGCCCTTCTCAGCAGGGAATGTTCTTATCACAGGACAAGTCTGTGCAACCATGATGGGATTCAGTTTTACTTTAAAAACCATTATGGTCCCTTTCCTACACAATCAAGAAACAGTAATTCCATCAAGCAAGGTGATGGCATTGTAAATTGCTATAGTAGAACCCAGTGGAATTGTAGTACCATCTTTGTGAAGGTTTGAGGCTGTATTCATACAGATATTTTATTTCAGTCTTTCCATGGAATCAGTGTTTATGGAAGTGAGGGGCTGGTAATAAAAAACCTTTAGTTGGAACAAATTACAAACGAGAAAGCTGCTGCCCTCCAGCTCATTGCACTGGGATGCTGGGCTGGAGCCTGCCCTGCTCAAAGGTCACCCTGGGGGTGCAGGTGCTCATCACTTGTGGAGGTGGGGCTGGAAAACAGGATCCCACTTCCCTGTGGGAGAGCCAGCAGCACTCTCCTTTTAGATCCAGGCACCAGTCCAGGACTAAGCAGAACATCAAGTACTCCTGGGAGGGAAAGGGGCTAAAGAAAGGGGCTTGTTGAAGCTTCAGGTGGGGAGATGTCATCTTGTCGCCAGAGAAGGAACTAAGAATATGCTTTGCTCTCCCAGAGGATTCTTCCCTTAGGGGAAAACAACTACTCTGTAAGAGCATCATCAACATGGCAGATACATAATTGATACCTTCATTTCCCCACTTGCTTGTTCCTGATGTATTTGAGGCCTCTACTTCTCCCCTTCTCTCTGTTAATAATGAATGACTGCATTATCACAGTGCTTAAAGAGGGCTGGCCACAGATCAGAACCTCTTTGTTTAAAGAGCAGTATGGACAAAGACCAGAAAGACCATTCTTGTTTCAGCTCCAAGTATAAAATGAAAAACAATAGCTTGAACAACAGATTTCTGATTTTCATTGACACCTGCTCAGCTGTTGCATTTTAAAAATAAATTTAGCTATCCACAAGCTCCTATGAGTTTGTTTGCCAGTATGTCCCTTTCTAACTTTCTCATTCAGACGTTGGCATTTTAAGCAATCATAAAATACATCTTTGCTGTCAGTAGGCTAAAACAAAATGACAACTTCAATGTTTCTGTGCCAGCTTAAACTGAACTGCTTTAGCTGAAGTTGGATAAGCATCCCTTGAGCTGGAAAGCAAGGACCAACAGAAAAAATACCAGATCCCATCTCTTCCACACCAGTTCCTTCCAGCACTATACTACCACATGGCCTAATATATTCCTTCACTACTTAGCTTCAGCACATAGAGCTTCAAAGGGCACCAGAGGAAATGCCTGTTTGCCTGTCAGGGGCACCAGAGCCCACCCAGTTACTCCACCATGCATTAATACATCGTTGTGCAGGAAAAGCATTCATTTTTCTAAGTGGAATTAGGAGTCAGCAGTCTTTATAGCCCAATGAAACATTTTAAGCCTTCCAATTACACCATGAATGCACCATTAAGATGCATTCAGGCTGATTGTGAATCAGATAATATATTGATTTTTTACTTTGTAAAAAACCCAATACAAACAAGAAGAATAATTTAGCCTTAGTGAGATTAATGTGGACAGAGGTCACTCCAACTGTATGGAATGACATGCTTCACTGTATTTTGTATTTTCTTTAAGACTGTCTTTAAACCTTTAAAACATGTAGCTTTCATTAAAAAAATATTTTTATTATTCCTTATTTAGAGGTAAACCACTCTACATGACCCTTGAGTAATTACAAGCCAGAATACAAAACACTGGCATGAATTACTTAAAAAAAAAAGAAACAGAAGCTGTTCTCGCAATTATCACATTTCTTTAGTTTTATGATTACAAGTGCCACGACCCACGACCTTGTTGATACAGATGAATTGAGCACAAAAGCTTTACTATTTAGCCATGTGCTTAAGAGTGCCATAATAAGAACTTGATTAAAATAAAAGAGGTGGTGAAAAAAAGCCTGAACATGACTGGCAAGCCCTGGACCTATTGCTAGCAACTCCAAGCAGAACTAGAAATTCCAAATCCTTGCAAATAAAGTATGTACATCACCAGTCTTCACCAAATTCATCTTTGGCATTATTTAAGCTCTATAAAGCTTTCTTTTTTAAACTACTACCAAATGTTTTCCTAGAGAGGGAACACTGTGTGACAGAGTACTTGCCTGTTTCCATTGGTCCCTGGGAAAGCCCACAGGAATACTTCAGAAATTCCTGCTTGCAATTTCTGCCTGACCTGACTGTTTCTCATCCCGGGCTTTCTGCAACTCACCCAGCAGCTTATGCACCCAACAGGGGAGAGAAAGGCTAATTATCAGCTTAGTTAACAAGGAATCAACACATGGACAAAGTGTCCCACAAAGGAAGGAGCAATCACTGTTTCCACTGCTGGTAATTCCACAGGGTCTCTCTCTGAGGTTTGCCAGCAGTGAGCAGCCCATCCTGGCAGGCAGGGCTTGCTTTGGTCTCTGCTCTTCCCAGTCAGCAGCCCCCAAAATAACATCAGTGAAGGGATCCAAGGAGGGAAAGGAAAACAGAGATCCCACAGGTGATGGATGACCTTTTCCCCATGTCCAGCGGGCACAGAGGGAACTGGAGGCACTGAAGAGCCCTGGAATGGCAGGCAGGAGTCAAACCCAGTCCCTGAGCCCCTCTGCAAGGCACAATGTCTTCAAAGCCACTCCCCAGCATTACATGCACTGTGTGGTTTGAAACCTGTAGAGCTCCAAGCTCAGCTGAAGGAGCAGAGGGCCTTTCTGCAATCCCTGGCAATTTACCTCCTTCAGAAAGTAACTCCTGAAAAATTCTATGCCATACTGAAAAAAATTGCCTTGTAACTCCATCTCCTGTGAAAAATGCTTTGTATAAGAGCAGGTTTTGAAATAGAAAGGTTAATAATTATTCTTTAAAGAGCACCTTCAAGCAGCATACAAATAAATTATGGCAACTTTATTGAGCTTAGCAAGAAGCTGTGACACTTTGGAAATGAAAAGAAGTGATAAAGAGTTCAGTCATTTTGCTTACCTTGAAAAAGGTTTACAATTTCCCTCAAACCTCCCTCCCACTCTTGCTAACATTCAAGTACTTGGCACACATATTCAACATTTTTAGAACCTGTACACACTTTTCACCCTAGCTGGATGCTGAACTTTGGGAGAGAGTGGTAATTTTAACGCCAGGAGGGACCCAAAAAGGGACTGGTACATTACACCATGCAACTCCTTGCTGTGGGCAAGCAATTCTTTCACATTCTGTGCTCACAAGAGCTATGGTAGATCAGGGAAAAACCTGGAATTGTGATGAAACATATATAAGCCATGAAAAACAAACCACAAGATTTCTGTATGTAGTGGAAATTTTCTGTATATCAATACAAATGAAGAGTACAAGGAATACAGGTAAGCACAGTCTGACTGAGGTTTAAAAAAAGTGCTAGAAAAGCACCACTAACCTTCACTGAATATTTTCTTGCTGTAGAAGGAATGAAACTAAATCAAGTGTTAACTGGCTCTTTTTATTTTTTTTTAATTCCTGTATAGGATCATGAATAACATACTAAACTGGAAAGTACAGACATGCACGATGTATCCCACTCAGAAGCTTTTGAACAAACGTTATAACATTTCATGCATTTATGAACAGTGGTCACTGAGAACCAGTTCCATAAGTATTTTCACTTAAACCAGAACACTTTAGTTTCATGTTTGTGAACATGTACATGGCCCATACAACAGGGCTGTACATAGCCTTGCATTTGAAAGGCTGCCTTTAGTTTTTGGACAGATGTCAGCACGAGGAGGAGCAGCCTGGCCAAGCATCCAGCTGGTGACCCACTGTAAATCAGCCCTTGCCAAATCAGATCAGCAATGCTGGAGCAGCCAACTAAAGGCAAGGCTCCATGCACTATGTCAAAGTACCAGGGAAAACATGATCCTATTCCAGGTAACACCTGCTCTGAGGAGGATGAAAAACCTTCAGATGTGTCCTCAAAGTTTCCAATCCAAACAGCTCCATCACCAACATTGTCTTCCCAGTTCAGTCAGCCTCTCTGCTAACTTAAAACTTCTTTTAAACCACATGGAGATCAAAGGTTTGAGTGGACTTTTAATTATCTTTCATGCCAACACAGACTTTTAGAGTATAATTGAATTTTGTGGGAAGTTTAGCTTTGAGAAAAGTTAAGGAGAAAAAAGAAATTAATAACAAGAAAAAAATGGAAGGATTACTATGGCACACACATTTTCTTCACACTCAGAGCAAGACAAAACACTGTATTTGCCTAATTTGCTCATGTGCTAGGAATACCATGGTTTATCTGATACTGATACTGCACACTTTTATGCAGTAAAAGGGCCAGCATACAGGCTGGGAATGCCCCCTGGCTGGAGTGTGGAGCTCACAGGGATGCACAGTTCCCTTCCCCAGCAGTGGCAGCACTCCAGGCTCAGCACCTGCTCCCCAAGGAGGCAAGTGAGCACAGAAAAACATAAAAAAAATGTAGTGGCTCTTGTTATTCATGCAACGGGAAGTGCCTCGCTACTAAATACTCTGGAATCCATGGCCCTGCATGCTGGCTTTTAGAAAGGACCCTTGACTCTATATATTTTATATAATATTTTAATAAACTCATCAATTTCGCAACTAAAACAAGCCAGAGTGTAAAGCCAGGGCTAAATGTACCGTGCTAGAATACTGCCCTTGATGTGCTCTGGTCAAGCTGTTGAATGTAATCTCAATTTTCTATGAAGTCATAGTACTTGTCTGGTGTGTATCTGGATGTTGTTTTTGTAAGTACAAAAGTCTGCTGGTAGGAACAGGTGAGTAGTTGGTGAATATATTGCAAGGACTATAACTAAAAAACATGTAGGTTTTTGTGCAAGGAAAAGTTCTCATCACTAATACATACAGAAACCGTGAAGGAAATGCAGGCTGTACCCACAAAACTGAAGGACCCAATTCACTTCTCATGGCACCTATTCAGAACTGGGGAGGCCCAAAGCAAATCCCTGCTATTGAAGGGACTCCTAATCTGACACATGTCGTAAATCTGCCTTATTCTACTACTGGAGAGCTCTGGGGAGCACTGCTCTAGCTCTCACCTTCTCTCACATACCCTTCCTACAGCCACAAACAATTGCTACTACCAGACCTCTGGCTTCTCTATTTTACTGGACATGAGAAGTATTTTGAAAAATTGTCAGTTCTCTTAAAAATTGTGCTATGGACATTTGCAGCAAAATATAACATCAATCCCAGTCTGATGCTAAAAACTTCGGTGAGTATATATGACTCCACACATATGCATCACTCAGTGAGACTTCATTCAATTCCTGGGTTAGAAGAAAAATATTCCTGCCAATGTATCAGAAAAAAAAGCCATCAGTATGATACCAATAATAAATGCATCAAGATGAACTAATGGTTGTCTTTCTCACCTAACTGTTGCAGTAAGCTGCCAGACTAAAGAGGGCTACTGGAAGTCCTCATAAAAGACTCCCTACTTTACTACCCATCTCCTCGGAGCATCATCTCTTGTACCACCTCAGCATTATCCCAGTTTCCCTCTCTTCTCTCTCTCCTCGAACACAGTCCTTGTTTTGTTTTATCCCACAAGAAGGACATTTTTTGTCTCAAACTTTTGCAACCACTCCATATGTTAAAAAATAAATGAAAAAAATTGTACCAAAAATGGTAGGTGCAAAGACTGAATTATAAGGAAATACACACCGTTAAGACAAAATAAACCTCTCTACATTTGCAAGTTTTCCCTGAATTGACATCTAGACATGTAAGTAATCACTTAAACCAAAAAGAATGGGCTTCATGCTGGTATTTTTTAACAAGATTGAAGTTCCTGCTATTTGTTTTTAGGAAATGGTTAATTTAATTAGCAGCATCTGATCTTCCTTTTCTCTCCACTCAGTCTTATGTGGAATTTACTGCACAAACAAGAAAAAAAACTAAACTGAAAGAAACCTCTGGGCCCATATCAGGGTGAGGATGTATCACTTCTTAGGGGGTTAAGAAAAACCTCATCTGTGCCACCAGACATCTCCCTGCTGACATAAGGACACTGGTCTCACTTCTGCCCTGCTGCTATGTACAGGCCCTCAGGGAAAAAAAACCAGGTTGTCAAATATGCTAACCAGTAGCATTCCCAGCCAGGGACTGTCAGGGTGTAATGATGTTATCTGCTAAACCACAGGCACGCAGGGGCTGAGGACCCTGCTCCCCTGCAAAAGCTAAAGAAAGAATTAACCACAGCAGTGGGAGATTTCACTAGCTATCTTCAGCTGATTCCTTCATCACGGTGAACTCACCTAACAAAGGATTTTATACAGCAATGATGTTTTGGTTTTTTATGGTTCATCTCACCTTCTGGTGATGTTTCCTGCAATGTTTCTCTTCTGTGGTTGAGGGAACACTGAATGCAATGTAGGATGGGCTACAGAGAGAGAGAGAGAGAGAGAGAGAGAGAGAGATGTTTTCTCTACAAACAGATCCCTAAGGACAGCTGATGGAAAGGTAAAACCACCAAGATCCATGGCATGACTTCAATCATTTGTTGAATCACTTACATCCACAGTCTATGACTTCAGCTCTGACATGCTCCATCTGTAGCAGGAGGCAGGGGAAACAATATTTAATTATCACACAAGGCCCATCTTCAGGACTGATTAATGCTCATGGAAGACCTCAGGGCCAACCTGGGTGACATGAACCCCTCCAGATCACGCCAGGGTGATTATCTGCAGCCTTTATTCTTACATGCTATCAGATCTTGCTGATTTTGCACTGAAGCAGCTGTGAAAGGCTTGTACCTTAACAGGGCTGAGCTGCAGCCACTGCCAAAGTAAAAACTGGTCTATGCAACACAGACAGTGTGCAATGACAGACATCAAATTTTGTGTCCAGCTTCTCCTACTAACTAGAGAAACCTGCAAAGTCCCAAGCTTTTGTTAATGTTTTAAAATGTATTGAAAATAATGCTTAGCTTTTGCATACTTTCTAGTGGCCTAAACCTGTACTCTCAAGGTTTTTTCATCATTCATGGATGTCAGCTAGAAAGGTACATTATTTTTCCTCTTTTTCTCTTTCAAAAATACATAATCCTTGAGATCCAATAGTGACATTAAACGCCTTTTTTCCTTCAACACATTTTTTGCCGTGCACTTCAAACTAAGCTACAGAGTTTCCAGGTGCATTAAATGTTTCAGAAAAACCCTATTCATCTTGCTGGATCTGGCTAAAACATGCTCTCCTCCTCTTCTCCCCCCGCCTTGCCTCCAGTAGCAAAGGGAAAATTAAATCAGCCAGAGGAGAAATGCAGGGGGAAGTTAAGAGAAAGGTGTTGCTGTAAGTGTCCAACATACTTTTTTTTTTTCAGTTTCAGGTTTCTGAGAATTCCCCTAGGCTTCTCCAACACAAACTTTCTTCCCCTTTTCAGAATCATGTTCTCTCTGTAACATGGCACAGTTACATGACAGTACTGCCCAACAAAAGGCTTTTAAAGCAGAGTGACAGGTAATTTCTGCAATGCTTTGTAGTTAATATCTCTTTCTTGCTGGCTCATGTTTTGCTACTCTCTTATTACTTTCTTCTCCAACTAAAGTATATACTATTTCTGCTTGGTCTTTGTCCAGCTCTCAAGAAACTGGCTTTATCCAGTCTTAGTTGTCTACTTAACTGTTCATTCCCTTGCACAGTCTCTATTATCTCTCACTTATTTCTTCCATACACTACTTCTGTGTGCCAAAAGCAGCAATATTCAAGCAAGAATAAACAACAGCATTGTTTTTCAAAGAAGTAAAATCTAGTGTGCTCTCATAAGAGTCAGATCAGCCTTCTAAAATTTTCCTTCAGGAATTTAAGCATGAAAACTACCCTGCAATTACTGCAATTGTTTTAAACTTTGTATGGATTTTTAGCTCTAATTATTAATACCAATATTCCCCTTTTTTAATCAATCACTTCAACAATTCATGAGAGCAGGAGAATGGTGGTAAAATGTGTTAGGCAGGAAAACAACTACACCCTTCTCTGTATCAACATAAAGGAGGCCAGATTTGCAGTGCACTAGAACACTGCTTCACATTTTCAGAACAAGAATATTCTTAGCATCTGTGCCAAAACCAACACTTCCTTCCTCTCAGAAATGCAATAAATCTACAAAACTCCAAGAAACAAACCAGTAATCTTCAGACACACTGAATGAATTTACAGGGAAGGAAATGCACAGCCAGTTCTAAATTATTAACAATGAAATAAATTATAACACATTATAAATGCATAATTTAAACACATCTAATTTCTTGGCAATGAACTGTTTGGGTTTTTTTCTCCTCATAAAGACAACTAGCATCTAATAATCATTTCCCACCAGCTTAGGGGGACTTTAAGTTGTAATGTGACTCAAATTATTTGATTGTATCCCACTAAATCTTTTTCATAAGCACACAATGAAAGTGTCATTTCTTTGTTGATTAATCCAGGATCTTGGGGGAAAAAAAAAAGGGAGGGAAAAGAAGCCCACAGAGATTAGCTTTCAGCCTGGGTGACTTTTTGCTTGTTATGACATAAATGCTTCAGGTAAGTTGATCTCTGGGGGTTATAAGCAAGGAGAGCAACTGGGAGAAGAGTCAGAAACTGGACCCTCTCTTACTACCCACATCACATCATATTTTTAACTCAGGATGCTGGTGCTGAGTGAAATTCACTTGTTTGGTGTCCAAGCACTAAAATTCCTTCAACAGTAGAGGTGAGAGATGCACAAGCCACACTGAGGCTTTCCATGGGCTCAGGGGCAAACACTGCCTAGGAACACGTATCCTGGGCATCTCACTGCCTACAGGAACTGCAGCTGGGTGGGGCTCTTCCATGAACTCCTATTGCTCCAGACATCCACCCAACAAAGCTTACACTGGGATACGCCAGCAGAGGCTGCAGCCTGCAGAGGAGGAAGACACGGGCACTGGCACATGGCGCTGCCTTCGCAGCTCCTTGCTTGAGAGGGAAGATCACTGGTGCACTCCACTGCAGCAGGCTGTGCTGAATGCAAAGCCTGGCTCTTAGAATCACAGAATGTTTGGGGTTGGAAGGGACATTAGAGATTACACAGTTCAAACCCCTCTGCCACGGGCAGGGAACCCTCCACATTGTGGCTTCCAGGCTCCCATTGCGGTAGTTTGTTTCTACTTCGCCATCCTCCTCCCTGGCAGGCTGCCCTCCCATGAGGTTTCCTGGGCATTCAGACCAAACTTCACTCCTGACAAATGCTATTTTACTTAGTTGATCTGACTACCAAACAGAAATTGGGATCCAAATTACTTTCCTTCTGTTGCCTGCACTTGCTCTACAGCCATGCAGACAGAAGGCACAAAGAGCCAGCCCTGTCTTCCTCCTCAGCAGAAAGAGTCAAACAAAACAACAATCATTTAAGTGTGCATCAACAGTGCTGCAAACCCCAGAAATACAACCAGGGGTGACAAATCCCCAGTCAAGAGTTCACTTTCTGAGCTGAAGCTTCCAACAATAAAGAAAAGCTCATAAGCTTGAAAAAGAGTCCCTGTGTGTCTCTAAGTCTTGTCAGCAATATTTTAAGCTGAAAGTGTAAATTACTATAGCAGTGAAAACATCAAGTTTCATCATATATCACAGTTATGCTAACTGTGCAAATCACTAAGTTGGCTAAAATCAATAAATATTAGAGCTTGTCTGTATTTTTTGCAAATTATCTCTAGATCATAAACTACATGACCTGTTTGCATAGATCATGCCCAGGCTCTAAAGCCCAACCAGTATCTAAGGCCTCTGCATCATTCCTGGGCTTTTACTGGGCAACACATTAAAACATTCAGATTCAGAAAATACAAAAAGGATTAAATAACACTGAAATGTCTATGATGCATCTACCTGATGAGGATTTGCTGACGGTTTGGGCAGATGGTCAGAGTGAAGACATCTTAAAACACTAATAAAAAAGCACATTCTCAGGGGTGAGGAATGCAGGCTGATCTCTGGGAATAGAACTGGTTTTGCTCATACAGTTTCAAGTGTTAGGACAGCTGTATCCCAGCCTAACTCTGCTAGGCAAAACATCATTCTAATTCATATGAAATCAATGCAGGAATCAGAGAAGAAAAAGGCAAGACAGCCCTTATCTTTTCATATGAAACTTCATTTTCACAAAACTATCATTGACACAGATTTGGTATTAACCCTCTGATGAGCTATCCTTCTCATTCTACTGACATGCAATCTGACAGCATACCCTGAATTTCCATACAATGATAGAGCAGCCATAGATCCTCATTTCTCCCTAGCTTTTTTCCACTTACACTGATTATACAGTTGTACAAATCAGTGAGAGAACAAAAAGGTAAACAAAACTTTCCCTTCGGGCATAGACTTTATTTCCTAGTGTCCATAAACCAAGTCAGGAACAGAAGAAATTCAAATTCCTTAGCAGCGACCTTGTATCAAGCCTTGCAAGAAAATCAAGTCTCAAATCAAATTTCCTAATAATGAGCTGCCATATGATTAACAGAGGTGATTCCATGATCTCTGCTGATTGCTAGTCCAAACCACTATGTGGACTACAAAAAGGCAAGGATAAATTGATTCACATACTGTAATATTTAAATCCAGAAAAAAAACCCAGAAGAGAGGACACCCCAGCCCCATTACCCATGTGATTCTGATCAAACAGAGCGAGAAGAAAAAACAGTCCATCTTCATACCCTGCATCACCTGGATACCCATGGTGATCTTCCTACCTAGCTCCTACTGAACCATTTCATAAGACACTATGAAATGGCACACTCCAGATCCCACTGTAATTTTACATTTGCCCAAAAATACACTTGACAGGACAGTGCAGGACTTGTAGAGTTCATGGTGGCAGAGGGAATAAAAATTACTCAGTGTCACTCTTTGATTTGGCTTTGGGGCATGAAAAAACTAACAAAAAGTACCCCCCATTATCTGTCTACTTTCCCTGCCCATGGCTTGTAGTCACAGTTTCTCCTGGCTCAGAAGGGGCACCAGCAGCCAGCCTCATTCTCTGGGATCTGCTGGGGGCAAAACAGACCAGAGCTACCAATGCCTGTTATTAGAGTAATTTTATCATCACCAGCTAACTACCTCCTTTCTTTTTTCCTATGCATAGCACTGGCCCTACTCAAAAGTCAATCATTTTGTACCAGAAAAAGAACAGGGTCAGGAATCTGCCTTGTGCCAGCTAAAGAAGACAATGCATGGACAGTTCAGAAATGACTTCTCCATACGGGACCAAATGGCAGCTACTTAGGGTATTTCTGCATATCAGAAACATTTTTCTAGCCACTGTTAACATTTTAACACAATAGGTAGAAATAACCTCTGCGAGCCCGCTGCTTGCTGAAGTATTTTTAAAAATCTATCAGTGATTGACCCAAGGCATTAAGAGCACTCAGCATTGTGTTTTAAAACAAATCAATTCAGTGAAAAACAAATTCATACCAGCATCGATTCAGAAGTATTTTTCTTCAATGTTACATTTTTTTTAAATCTCAGAAAACATAGGTGCCCAAAATTAATGAAGAACAACTTTAAGGAAAAAAAAAAAACATACAAAGAAACATATAAATGTGTAAGTCTTTTCTGTTTTTAATAGGCTGGACTGTGATATGGTGCAAATACTGATGAGGATTTGAGAGCTCTTTGGATTCCTCCTGGCTATCTTAGGTGCTGTCCTGTTTTCCCAGCTAAACCAAGGAATTAAATAAAAAGGACTGGAAACCATTTTGAAATCTGTAACAGAAAACACCTAAGGACGAGGGCATATTACTCAGGAGAAATTACTCAAGAGTAAGAAAGCCGAGGAGGAGGATCTAGGAAGGAAGAACAACTGATCCAAGGGGTGGCTGGGATCCAGCGCCGTGGGATCAGTTGTCAGTGGGGCTTAGCACAGGGGGCTCAGCAGGAAACAAGATCTTCCAGGAGCTTCTCATCTGGGGGAAGTATCGGGGTGGTCATCTGAGAAGACAACCCCCACACGAACACGGGCAGCCAGCAGGGCTCTGCCCCTGCCCGGGGGCTCTCGTTCTCGTCATGGCAGATGAGGAAGCTGATGACTAACGCTGCGAACAGGTGATCTGTGGCTACCAAACATCAGCACATGAAGATATCCCAGCCAGCATGCCCGACAGGAAAGGTCACATACCCTGGCAGCTAAACGAGGAGAAATTCTGGTCATCCGTGAAGCAGCCTCAGAGGGAGAAGAGGTGAGACACCAACCTGCTGAGCACTACACCTTTGTTTTCACACACATGCGGTCGCTGGGGTGTGGCTGGTGCCCCGTGTCCTTATGAGACCCGTGTTCTCGGCCATGCCCCCGGGTGCAGGCTCAGGTTGCAGCCTCCTCTGAAGCGAGGAATTGCTGCGGCCGTGGGGGCACCGCTCTGCTCGGGCGGATCACAGAGCATGCGGCAGCACGGACACTTCATATTCCATAAACATGCTATACTTAAAAGGGTGCACGATTTCTCTATAAATAGTGATTAATTCCACACACTTACATTCAGACCCTCACCACCAGCTCAAAACAGAATCATGGTGTTGGGAGCATGATGAGACCTACGCTTCCAGCAGCTACCATTGCTTTTCATATTTCAGCTCAAGAAACACAAGCACCAACTTTCAAAAAGAGCTCTTGCAGTTCTCATTAGTAGCAGGCAATTTCATGGCTACCCATTCTGTCTGAAAACATGGGCTTTTTATACCTTTGACTAGGCATCCAAAATACCCACCTAATCAGCCTGAAGTCTAAGGCAAATTACATATTTAATGAACCCAAATTCTGGAGCTGTCACAACTGTAGTCCCATCTGACAGCACTGGTAGGGTGAAGAGTTTCCCAAAAATAGCTGAATAGCTTTGGATAGAAATTTAGCAGCAAATGAAAATGGTACACCTTTACATTGTACTTTAAACTCTTGCATAACTTACAAAAGCATAAAAAAGCAGGGAAAAATGAATAGGATTCCCAACATAGTCTTATGAAAGTTAAGCCAAAAAGTCTCCAACCGATAAAGCACAAAAAAAAAAAATAAGGAAGATGAAGCTCTCTGCTAAGAATGTCCTTTGTGGATGTGGACAAGTCATTTATGGCTTCACGTCAAATGAAACTTACCATTTCATCTCAATAGCTCAGCTTTCCACTCTTTCAAGTGCAGCAAAACCTGAAATGACCAGCTGACAGGTGTGTTGGGAGTAGTTCACTGCACCTGTAAGTGCTTTGAAATGCCTTCCTGTAAAGTGCAATGAGTTTCAAAGTTCTTCCACTTTAGAAAGGAAAATTAGCCAGAGAGAAAAATCAACTTCCTTTTTAAAGCCTATAAGAATTATTACCCCGAGGGCTTTTCTGCACATTCAGAGTAACAGTGGACTGAGTCAGGATGAGAACCCAGGTCTATGGCTGAGCATCTCCATGTCCAACTCCTCAGGAACTGCAGGGTTTGCTCCGCAACAGTGCCCTCAGCAAGGCTCACAAGCAGCTACTAATGCAGAGCTCTACTGGAATAATTTATTCTACTAGACAAGTCTTGGAATTCCTCCATGGATAACCAATTAGTTTGTTTACCAACACCTAGAAGTGCTGAAGCAAATATTAGTTTTCCATTTCATTTCAGGATTATGACCAGTTAACGCAATTACAATTCCTCTGCACAGACACAGGTGAAGCTGCTGTTTCCTCATCCATGAACAGGAAATCCCATAAAGCCAAGAGAGATGAAAAGAATCAGTCTGAGAAATATGTTCACTTCTGACCTATGAGAATCATTTCACCGAGTGCCAAGGTCAACAAACATCAGGATCCTACCAGTGACTGCTTTCATCTCATGGGGAGAGCTGGGTGGGAAATGGTTTTCCTGTGTTGTTGAAGTACATTTTCATGCCCTTGAAAAAAACTGTGTGTCTGAAAAAGGATGAAATGCAAGCCAGACAGTTTGTGCTCTGTTTCTGCAAAACGTATGCGAGGAGAGGAGCTCCCCCCCACCCCAGAGTAAACAGCCCTGCAGATCTCATCCTTGGCACAGGGCTCTGACCCCGATCTTCAGCTGACCAGTGGGGCAAGAGTTTCCCGGGACCTTCCCTTTGCAACTTGTCCTACCCCTTCCCATACTCTCTGCTTGCGCTCCACATTCCATGCTGAGCTGCCTGACCTATTCCTAGGAACGCTAACAAGGTCTGCTTTTACTGGAAATCTCATTCTTGACAAGGCATCGCTGCTCAAGAAACAACAAAAATCTTTTCCCACCTAACTAGTCCTGCTTTGAAATGCTACCCTCCTGTGTTATGGCTGGTACCGAACTACCAAAGAACAAATCCAAAAGGGGGAAAAAAAAAAAACCAAAAAAAAAAAAAAATGCACAGCTTTGCTGCCCTTTGATAAGCTGTAGATCAGAAAGTATAAGTGATAGCTTTTGCACACAATGGCTGATAACCCCCAAAAGCACTCAACTCCAGCCAGTAAATGGGGAGAGATCATGTTAACCAAGTCCTGCCAGGCGTGGGAAAATCAGAGAAGAGGAAGGAAAATGAACAACGATATGTGCTCCTTGTTATCCACATATCTATACTGTCTTCCCAAGCTCCTGTTGTGATTGATGTTTGTTCACATTTTCTAACCATGGCAAATAACAACCAAGCTTAAAAAAAACTATCTAAATGACTGGAAAGCTGTAACCTAGGAGAAGGAGCAAAAGCTGTCTATGGACACCAAACAGGCAATCAAAGACCTGCTCTGCTGCCCATCTACCACTCATAGTTATGAGAGATGATTAAAGCCTAGATCCTTCTGTCCAAAACACTTCAACACCCACTCACGTGCAGCTGATGACAAACTCTAGCACAGAGTTTGCCATCAGCTGATGGTACAGCTAAAGAAAGTTCCAATGGAGTATGAAAATCTGAAATTCTTCCTCTCTTTATAGGCATGCTAATCCATTTGGTATGAGTCTACATCTGCCCAGTCGAGAAGGACTTCTGAATTTTGTGATTAGGCCTCAGTCCTGCCCTTAACCCAATGGGAAAGTGACACTAGGACCTTGATCTGCTTAAGTACTTCAACACATATTTACATTTCCAAGAGTAAAACCTTTAACTTAAAGCAAATCTTAAAAACCCAACCCTGCAGGACACTAGCTGAGGTCTATCCTGAGTATTGCATTATGTATTTATTTTATCTCTTCTAAGTCACTCTATGACTTTCAGGAAAAATCTTTTACTTTAGTTTTCTACATCAAACCATGTTCACTTTGCCAGTCTACCCGAAGGCCTCATGGTGATTTACTAGTGGTGCCTTCCCCTGCAGAGAGCCAGCAGCCCCTCTGAGCCCTGCAGGGGGACAGCAGGGCTCGTGGGGCAGGGTCTGAGCCCTTCAGGCTGGCATGGCTGCGGGAAAAGGGAGCAAACAGACAAGCAGCTCCTCACAGCTGCTTTTGTGTGGCTCACTGGGGATCTGAATGCACTATTGATTCCGTAGCACTAAAACAGATTTGTAGCCTCTGCATGTGCAAGACAGATATCTCCTTCAACTCTAATCTCCAGCAGCTGTCAAAGACTTAAATGGCTCGGAGCTGCTTGGCACGCCAAAATCAACGAAGATTTTAGGTCTGCTTGCCTAAAGGGCAACCCATGCAACAGGAACCAGTGGAAGTAATTTTCCTGCCCTGATCACAGATGGATAGGGCCTCCCAAACTTCACAATGGATTAAGTGTCCAGATCATGTCAGTACAACAAATGAGTGCACCCCCAAGAACCCAAGCCACCCAGACACCCACTAGCCCCTATTGTTTCTTGCTGAGGATACACCCTCCCAACAATTTCAACAGTGATAGAAGTGCAGCGGAATTACTCTTCCAGAAACCACCCAGAGGCACTACCACTGTCCCATCACAAACTGCAGTGCTCTTAAAATGAAGATAACTAAAACTTACTCGGCAATATTGAGGCAGCATTGCCGTAACTTACATCTTCAGGTACCTGTCTCTTACTGCTCCTGATCAAAAATTTTGGTTTCAATCAGGAAATAATTCAACAGTGATTTTTTTCCTTTGAGGTAAAGCTAGAAATTCAGCCCAATTATTGTCCCTTATCCTCCAGCCAAGCAAACATAGGCACCACAATTATCCTTAGTCAAGATACGGCCCCCCCCCAAGGCAAAATGCTCTCACAATAGACTTTTGCACTTAAAGAGTTTGGGAATTTTTTTTTGTACAGGAAGTTTAACAAAATTTTTTAACCAGTCCATCTGTTTCCTTACATCTGCTTTCTGATGACTGCCTTGAAACAATCCTAACACACTGGCTGCTGGGTGAAACCTTCAACAGGATGGTAACATTTATTGGAAATGGTCCAATTTTTCTTTCATACAATGTTGACAGGTGAAAAAATCATCCAAGGTTTTGACTGGGATGGTGTGACTAGGAATATAACCGAGTTCGTCTGAAAATTATGTGTTAGTACTGAAACTATTCTCTGAAATGGCAATGAAGGAAAAATAAAAGGGGAAAAGAGAAAGTTTGTTGCGCTGTCTCCTATTTGACAAAATATTCCCATATTAACAGCAATAAGCCAACTAAGGATAAAGTTCAGCCTTTGGCATTAAAATCCACAACAAGACTTTGTTGGCTGTTTTTTTTTTTTCTTTTTTGTTTCTTTTGTTTGTTTGTTTGTTTTTGTTTTTGTTTTAGTGGATGTAGAGGAAACAGGCATTGAGGAAAAAACAGGCATGCAGGAATTTCGCAGGAAACTTCAAATCTCGCTGAAGTTAATTTAGATTCTGTATCCTATTATTGTGGGAAGAGACCCACTCTGTTTTTCAGTAACTAAAACATGCCGGGTTATCCTAAAACATTCCCAAGAAGCTCGTACTATCTTCAAAAAGTTGCAAACAGCCAGGACTGGGGGTTTGGGAGGGGGACCCGAAACAGTTCCACTCACACGCTATTTATTTATTTTCAACAGTCTGCTTATACATAAAATGTCCTGGAGCTAAAAGCAACCAGCTGGGCGGGTTACTAGCCGCGCTCCTGGGCGAGGTGCCAGAGCTCCTTCCCTTTCCTTAGGAAGGGGAAGCCTTCGTACTTATTTATTTAATAACGGGGAAAGAAGGAGCCCCGAGCCCCGGGGAAGGTGGGAGGCACGGCGGAGCCTCTCGGACCCCCCGAGCCGGGCAGCGCAGCGCCGGGAGCGGCCGCCCTTCCCGTTCCGCTGCGCTCCGAAGGAGCGGGGCAGCGGCGGCGGCC
>WBNO01002446.1:0-206215 GCA_013400575.1 Peucedramus taeniatus | reverse complement strand
CCCGGGGGCTGCGCGCCGCTCCCGCACCGGCCCCGCCCGGAGCAGCGCCGGGATCGCTGAGATCTTTAATGAATTTAATTTAAAAAAAAAATCAAATTAAAAAACAAACAAACAAACAAAAAATAAACAACCCAAAAACAACAAACCAAACCTTTAGCCGCACGGAGTTTGGGAAGGACGTGGGCAACTAGCGGGGCTTCCCACACTGCTGGCGTTCCGGTCCCTGCCCACCCCCGCCCTGCTCCAAAGCCTTAGTCCAGACACGGAGTTATTCCCAGCTCTTCTCATCCCCTCTGAAGGTACAGGGGAAACTCGAGGCAGCCGCAGGGAGCGATCGCATCGCCCTGCTTGAGGTGCTTTAGTGTTGGGAGCAGTTTTCAGGCTACGCTGCCGTCACGAGTGAAAGAGGAGTGCCCGGGCAGAGCATGGCATCCTGAGCGGGCTCGTTTGGCTCTGGCTGAGGTCTGGAAAAGTGCCCGACACTCGCCACACACAGAGGTACATAATCAAAGACAGGACTACTTTTAGTTTTGGAAGAAAGAAGATAAAGACAGCGGTATCCAGACAGCACTGCCGTAACAGGTGACAAGAAGGGACAGAATCAATGGGATAAACAGACATTGTGCATATAGCTTTAGGGCAAAACAAGCAAATTATTAATTTGTCTTCTTTAAGCATAAACTAGAGCAAACAAATAACTGTTACCACTGGTGAAAAAATAAAGAGAGGAAAAAAAAATAATAAAACCCCCCAAAAACTTGAGCACCTAATAGTTATTACTATGCAGTATCTAGAAATAAGAGGGAAGATGCATATATATCACAGGAGAAACACTTAAGGCTCACCTAAATAACATCTATTAGCAGGACATGGTGAAATTACAATTTCCCAGTGGTCTGGAAATCCTAGAGGAAAATCCTAGAGGGGTTGAAGTGATGTCTGGCTAGCTGATCTTTGCACGTGTTGGCACTGTGGTGGTGTTACAAGGATGGAGAAGTGTGTTAGTGTGGGGCCCATACCAAGGACACAAAAGGAGCACAAGAAGTTGCTGCTGCCTGCATGGTAGGCAGAAGAATTGTGATTGTCAGCTAATACATGGAGAATACAACTAATACTAGTTTTGATGTTTTTTAACAGAAAATGGGTCCTGGTAAACAGCTCTTTTATTTCCTCATTTTATATGATTATACATTAAATTGCCAGAGGCTTGAGTATAATAGACTTCTGCTAGGTACTTGATTTAGTAAGAGGAAAAAAGTGAGTACAGCACAAAATTAATAAAGCACAAACAGATGAAGAGCTAAATGAAAAGCAGATCAATTGTCCAAGCAGCACTAGCATTTAATAAAGATGTTGGTGAGCTGCAGGAAGGCTCTTCAGAGTTTTCACCAGCAACCTAGAGAAGTATTTTTTCAAACAGCTTTAAAAAGACTAAATAAATCACCATTGGCAGCAATTTTAGACAGTAAATATTAACAGAGTGATAATGAAAACAAGGCAGTCACAGAGTTATCTGGATTATTTAATAAACTCAGGTATTTCAAACAAGTTTTAATAGGCTCAAAATGAGAAAAAAGTCAGACTTGCAGGATGGAACAACACAACCTACATGGCCAAGGAATGTATCTTTGAAAATGACTCCATATAGGAGCTTGGAGAAATTTAACATGAGCTCCCAGTGAGCTAGTGCTGGTGAAAAAGAGAGTGATATGTACATACAGCTGTGCAAGTAGAAAAGGGTAGGTAGAAATCCCATTGCATCATTGTGCTTTCTATCAGACAAAAAGGGCTGCCCCATATCCAGTGTTGTTGTCTCTCCCTTAAAAAGATGCTGTGTGATGTGAGAGAGCTGGAAAGAGATCCACAAGACAAGATGGAAATCGCAGAAAGCAGTCTCCAACAAAAGGTGTGAAAAAAGCCAAGGCACTTGGGAAAGACAGACATGTTGCATTTCAACTCAACAGTGCCCTTGCAAGGAAAGAACAGCATTGCAACACTCCTGGATGTTCAAGCACTGAAGGAAGGACTCTTTGTCTGACACCCCCAAATCCAGGTTCCATACAAAGCACAGCGTTGAAAACAACTGAGTGGGGCTTACACAGAGAATCAGGCTGAATTGTGCAGTGGTAGCCAAGGGCAAGGTAGATGGCCTAATGGTCCCTTTGTCAACCCGAGGAAAGGCTTCCAGAAGGGTGGCTTATTGACACCTTCTGTCATTAATTTCTCAGGATTTTTTTTTGCATGCAATTTGGCACGTTCATTTTTCTTACCTTGAAAAATTATTTTTAAAGGGTTTGTTTTGAGAAACTCAAGTTACCTCTTTAGAGTCACTTGTAAACAGGAACATAAAAGTTTTCCTGTCTGCCTCTGGTGAATCTCATTAATTTTATCAAAGGAAATTGTGTTCCTCTCCTGCGTAAAAGCCCAGTTTACAATGCAGAAGTGTATACCATATGTCTGCAATGATTCACATGATGTAATAAAGTCCTCAAAGTCAATTAGTGAGCTAAATAAATGAAATTTAGTTACCACATCCTTCATGTAATTGAAGTAGTTGCCAATTTCTTTTGGTTTAGTTGTTGTGTTTGTTTCTAGCTTTTTCTTGCTAAGTTAACTGGTGATGACTTTCTTTTCTTTGAATGGTAAGGAAAACTGGGCTGTTGAAAGATATATTACATTTCTCATATGTAGAGCTACATTTATGTAATTGCCTCCACACAGAAGGGATTCTAAAGTCTACAGACAAACAAATATACTGACATTCACGTGAGCATCCACACAAAATACACACATTTAATATTTGTTTGTCTGCAGACTTTAATTCTGCAGTATGATAGTGTTCTCATCTGTTCTCATTAGATTTCTTGCCATGTGGATAGTTGGCACGTAGAAGAGTTGAAAGTTTAAGGATATAACAAATTATTCTAGCAGAGGTTTCAGATTACAATTATGTAATAAATTATGTGTCTTCCATCAGGTGGTGAAGCAGCAGTTCAGCTGATGGGTACAAGAGGTGCCATTAAGTCATGCCAGGCTGTTCTGACACAGCAGCAACAATGGGGTTCCAGGAACCTGTGTCCCAGTTAGATTTGAGAATCCAATGTGAGTAATAATATCTGATTGCTTCATGCTACACACACAGACCTTCTCTTCTTGCCCAAAGTTACTGCATTGAGTACTGTGGAGAGTACTCAATGTCAAAGAGACACTCTGTTGACCCTCAAGAACTGATTTTTTTTTCCCAAAAGGGAAAAAAAAATAGCTTCTTCCTGAATTTCAGAAGTGTTTGTAAAACTAGAATGTCTCACTTGTTGAAATGGCTGGTAAGAGATCTCTTCATGGAAGATGATGTAAAACTTCCAAATTTTTCCAAAGTCAGAGTGAGATAATACACGCAATAGCAATACCTCAAATAGGAAAGGGTAAATTCCTTCTCCTCAATAAAACATCAAAGGCAGGTCTGTTTCAGTGTGTTTACTACACTGGGATGATGGATGGCAATAGATGACTTACAGCTTCTAGGATGTTGTTGCCTGGTCTTTACAGTTCTGTAGGCTGAGGTAAAGAGGCATTTTAGAAAGGTGAAATTGTATTACTATTCTCTCAGTTACCAAGATTAATTTATGGCCCTAAATATAATAGAAGCTATGAGGAGGGTCTATCACATTTAATCCCAGGATTTGTAATGGAGGACTGGCAAATGTAACAGAAAATACTATTTTTTCAGGTGCTTATTAAGAAAAACCAATAGGATGGCACTGAGTCCAGAGCAGAAATGATCCAAACAGGTAATTTCTTATGTGTTCCAACCACTCACAACTCCTGCCAGTGTGCAGAACTGCTGGAAGATGATCAGCACAGTGTCTGGCAGGCTGCAGAGCTGAATGATACATCAATCAAAGCAAAGGTCATGGCATGGAGCAAATACAAGCAAGAAACTACGTAATTTTTTTAGTCATGGTCACAGTAAGGTTTGTAACAATGACATTGAATTCATACCTGCCTGTAGAGAACCTGCAGTTATTAGGGGAAGAGTTTGGGGAGGATAGCACCAGAGTCTCTTTGCTTGAGACTGAAACATCAGCTGTGGTTGAGTAAAAAGCTAGTTCTGTTTTTGGGGAAACCAAATGCAGTTCTTAAACAGGCACCATCAAAACAAAATCACAGGCCATTTTCATGGATTGTACAGGCAGTGTATCTGGCATTTAGGCCATTTCCTTGTAATAACAAGAGACTTTTTCAATAACCCCAGAATGTTCTCTCTTTTGAAAATATTTTAAAATATTTTATGTGCCTTTTTTTACTTTTAATGGCTTAGCAATGCTGTCTTCACCAGTGTCACCTATCATTTTCAGTGCCCAAGTATAAGAAAAGAAAAAGAACTTAAAGTTTTCCTTAAAAAAAGAGACTGTTATTTTTGTAAGTGATCATCACCAGTCTTCCTCCCACAAAAATCCCTGTTGCATATACTGTCTACATAGTAGAATGGAAGGCAACAGTACAGAGAGAGGAGCTTCTGTAGTTTAGTCTCTAAATTTGAAAGCTAAGGGTTCAGAACTTTAGATCACAGGAGTTAATATGCAAATATGGGTTATTCTGATCAAAATATACAGCAGAAGTTTTTTTGAAGAGCTTAGTTTGTTCACATTAAGATTACACTGGGTAGCAAGGCCATCACCTACGAAAGATCTGAGGGGCTCAGACTTGTTTAGTATTCAGGTGATCTCAACTCCTGTTTCAATGTCTGTTCTTATTTATCCTGACCAGATCTTTGCCACCAGAGGCAGGAAAAACAGCACAGCTGGACAAACCCATTCCTGGTGATTTGGCACAGACGGGTTTTCTTTCTGCTCACAAATTATCTCCAAATAGATTCTGCACTTGCAAACCTGTTTGCTACGCTAAATTGTTCACCATAACGGTTTGCAAGCCAGTTTTGAACACTGGGGAGCAGGTAAACAATTCATGGCAACAGGAGTTAAATAATTTATTACCCAGGCTGCGTGCTAGGTGCCCTCAGCTGTGGGCATCTCTTTGTGCTCTCTGACTCAGGGGTTTTACCTGTGCCTGGAGGAAATTTGCATAAAAACACATCAACATGGTTTTAAATGGTTAGTAATGAATGCTTATGGATTTACTTGTGTGGTTTTATCATTTATCTGTGGCTTTCTTATGTTGTACCCTTTAACTTAACATTGCTCTTTCCCATATTAAGTAGCTGCTTAGCAAGTTGTTCTAGGAATGACTTCTACAGACTTGAAGAGTGCAAGTACGTATAAAAATCTCCATTGTCATTTTAGTAACAGATTGCAGTTTCTGTGCTACTGTACACACTGGACTTTAAAAGTAATTTACATACTGTGTGTGGTTGAAAGGCAGAAAATAGAAAGAAAATGGTCCCAACACAAATATTCAGTGAGTCGTGAAGAGCAGTTCTACTCCTCTCCTGTGCATATTCCTCAGCTTCAGAAACTGTCTGACACCTCCACTGTGCTTTCTTCCTGCATTTCCATTTCTACATGCTTCATCCCCAGCCAGCTCTGTTCCACAATATCTTTGAAAGGTGTTTTCTTTCCCTAGTGTTCTTTAAAGGCAAATTCTAAAACTTTAAATCCCTCTCAGATTTTAGACCTTTCCCTCCATCCCACACTTGTTGCTAATGTTTTTTCACTTTGCTTGGGATGATCTGGAATCAGTCCCCTCACTTCGCTTCATCAAGCCTGGCCTGTGCAGGAGTCTTCAGTTTCTCACAGACTCAGAGTGTTTCACTAATTATTTGGAGTACTATTAATTTCACATCTATTGTTTTAAAAATTATCCGCTGCCTAAAGACTTCTGATATAAGCAGTAGAAGTGATGTCATGCAGATTTTGGAGAACTACTTGTGTAATATGAAAGTGAAAAAATGAGAGATTAATCAGACCCATCTGACACAAGTTGGAGTATTTAAAATTGAATTTACTGAAAATTAATATGTTATAAGAAATGTGTGCTCTTCAGGATAAGACTCATGCCTTCTTTTAAGAAGGGCTAAGTAGTGTTCACTTGATGGAAAAAGCTACCTTCTGTCTTTGTTTAAAGCATCAAGGGGAACTGGCATACTGGACCACATTATATTCCTAAACCTAAATCAGATATTCCTGAAAAACAGGAGAAGAACCCCCCAGTAGGTGACATGACACATTACCCAAAGTCTGTAAGGTCACACCCTAATACTTAATAACATGAATGCCACAGTCCTGGTTTAAATTTTAAATCTTGAATTTTCCAAAACTCTTCTACATGTTTATGACTGTCAGTTGCAAGAACTCTTGATATTAATGTACTTCATATATGATAATTTCCTTTGTGCCTCATACTGACTCCTGGACCCCAGCACCTCCTGTTGCGTGGCAGCACTGTGACAGCACAGGACAGAATTTTCTTTCCAGGCAGAAAATCACCATCAGACATTTTCTAATCAACAGTGTGTTTGTCACCAGATTTCAATTTTGTCCAGGGTTCCAGATTTATGATGAAAGACAAAAAAGGACTACATTAGAAATTATAAATAGCATTCTGCCTGTCCTAGTTCAAGCCGCTGGGGAAGAAGAAAACAGTGGCGTAACAATGACACATTGGAGTGTAGAGTTCCTCAATAGTCGGGTTTCTGCCAGGTTTTCAAAGGCTTTATCTGCTGCTAAAGTTTGTATCAGTAGCTACAATAACAGAATGAGCAGGCCCCTTTAGTGATACAAGCTGGTATGTCCCTAGCTGAGAAAATGAAGTAGTGCAGCTAAAGGCAGCTGGAGGCCTGTTCTTATTCCAGGTCACCACCTTCCCTCTCCCACCTCTTCTCTCAAGGCCTGTTGCACCTTTCATTGTGTTCACCATAGCAGTGGCACGGTACTGGAGGTCCCTAATTCATCATTTCAAGGAAATGCTCCTACCAGCTGGACTAATTCCCCTTGGGCATTTTGCATTTTTTCTCTCTCCCTTCTGGGCCTAACAGCAGCCTCTGGCTGCTGCTGCTGCAGCAAACCCAGCTACCCAGGAGAACTCCTGTGCTCTCCAGCCTGTCCAGCTGAGAGAGAGAAGCAGCCATGATTCAGCTGCACTAACCATTTTCCTTAGAAAAACACAGCTTTCTGCTCCTCAGGGCACGTGTGGTGGTTGCTGGCTGTGGCTTTTCCTCAATGTTTCCAAGCTCCTTAATGAATCACTGCTTTTTGGCACTGAAGCAAAATAAACACATCATTTTGGATGCCTTAGCCAAACGTATGTACACTTGGAGCAGGTTTTCAATGATAGAAAGCAAAAGGTTTAATGAAATGTGCAGGCTGCATATTTAAAGTTTTAAAAGAGCCAGAAAATATGAAACTGAGGGTCACAACAGTATCATCAGCCCCCAAGTTGTTCAGATCTTGTGGATTTTCTGGAACACATAGAGGGGACTTACCAGTAATGTATCCACTACAACTCTCAATGGGAGAAAATAGAAATAGAAAGCAGCACAGGGGTGCAGGATCACTCATCAGCATGATGGTTAGATGCCTACCTCTTTCCTTTCAATTTCCCTTCCCCTTTCTATTTTTCTTTTCTGCTTATTAACCAATTCAGTGTAACTACACAAAGCACAGTAGAGTTTTGCACTGGTGCTTGCTAGCCTGTGTGAAGGGGAAAAGACATCCAACAAAAAATTTGGCAGGTGTACTGAATGAAGTTTCTCATTTGCTCAAGCCAGTCATGTGTACATACCTTGTCGTGCACTTTGGCCCTTTTGAACTGCATCAGCCAGCCCATGATTTCAGCAACATCCATTTGCTCTTGCTGACTTGAGTGAGAATTGAGAAAAAGTTTCGAAAATGTTCCTCTCCATTCAATTAGATTTTAGAATTAATTCAAATGTATTGCCTGACTATAATTAGCTCTGAAAGAAAGAAGTCCACTGGGGACTGGCTCTTTTCTTTTTAAATGGCCAGCTGTAAAGACACTACCTTGAACAATATCCTGAACGTCAGCAAAGTTTCAAACCTGGACCCATGCCTGATTAACTGCCAAAATCAGAATAATCTCTGCCTTTGGCAAATCAAAGTCCTTCCCTATGAAGCTGGTTTACTACAGAAATATCTGGACCAAAATGAAGTTTCAGCTTTCAGTTTCCTTTCCCTGTATGTTTCTACTACTGTGAAAATGTGGACTTTTTTTTATCGTACTGGGAAAATGCATTTTTTCCACTCTCCCATGACTCAAAAACATCTGAAAGATTCTCCCTCCAAGCTAAAGAAAAAGAAGGGGGAAAAACTTCACCTTTTGGCAAAGATACAGATGGAAATTTTTGACTCAAAAGAGGATTTTCAAAATAAAATAAAAGAAGTATGTGAAAACAAGGGGTTATAGTGGAAACTATTTTCATAGCCAGCTCTAAAGTAAGCACTGCTGTTCCAGAGACACATGGTACTGATGCAAACATTGGTTTGAAGCCAAAACCCCTAGCATGCTAGTGGAATCCGGAAACACTACAATATTAAATACACCTCAAAATATATGTCAGACATCTCCCTGTGTCTGTTCCACTTATTCTTCACTGCAAGTCACTGTGCACTTAATTCATCAGTGGCTGCAGAGTAACAGAATAAAGAGCTGGTAGTGGACATTCTTTCCTGCACCACTTTCACCGAACAATCTTCTGGAAGAGCTGGGCTTATTATTCCCATTTTGCAAATATTGAGCCAATATCCACTTTCCATCTGCAGCACTTACACAGCTTCTATTATTATAGCATGTGAGCACCTCTTGCTGGTCCTAGGGAAGTGTTATTATCCCCATGGTACCATTTCCACATTTGGGGTGATGGGAGGCGGGAATGTGCTACAAAAGGTGTGAGGGCATCCTACTCAGCTGCACTCCTCATTGGCAGACTCTTTCTCCTATCTTTTGTCTGCTTCTTTCAGATGCTACAAAGCATTTGTCCTGGCCCTGGACAGTTTTCTATAATGGAAAATCCCCTTTGTCTGCTCTGGTGAGACCCCACCTGGATTACTGTGACTCACTCAGCACATGGAAGACATGGACTTGTTCAAAGAAGTCCAGAGGAGGGCCATGTAGATGATTAATGGAATGGAGCCCCTCTCCTATGAACACAGGTTGAGAGAGCTGGGGCTGTTCAGCCTGGAAAACAGAAGGTTCAGGGACATCTTATAGCGCCTTCCAGTAGGTTAAAGGGGGCCCACAAAAGAGCTGAGAGGGACTTTTCACAAGAGTATGTGGAGATGGGACAAGGGGGGAATGGCTTGAATCTGAAAGGAAGTAGGTTTTGATTAAGTATCAAGAAGAAATCCTTCATTGAAAGGGTGGTGAGAAACTGGAACAGGTAGCCCAGAGAGCTGGTACCTGTTCCATCCCTGGAAATATTTAAGGCTGGACAGAGCTCTGAGCAGCCTGATCTAGCTGAAGAGGGCCCTGTTCATTGCAGGGGGGTTGGACTAACTAACCTTACAGAGGTCCTTTCCAGTCCAAGCCATTCCATGATTATTTTTGCACCTATCATGATTACAACTGTGATGCTTGGCCTACACCTTTGCTGATCTGTAAGAAAGCCCACAACCAGTTACAGGTGTCCAAAATGAAGGCATAAAATGAATCTCCTGCTTTTTTGCAGACTGTCTTTCCTGCAGATTTGAAGCTTTTGCTCTCAGTTCTTGCCTCTCAAGAGGCAAACAATAATTTGTTATGCAATAATCAATAATTGATATTTTTCAATGCAAACAATGCATTGCAATGAAATGCAAACTATAATTGATATTTTTCCCAGGAGTAGGGCTGGTGGAGCATCTTCCTTTCCACCTGTATTCCCCAGAGGTTTAACAGGGAAGCGATGTCCCCTCCCTGCTGGCTCTGTCATGGTCTGGATGGCTGCAGAGGCACACCAGCACTAGCAGAGCACTACCTGAAGTTGCTTCTTCTCTGCCTGTCTGGCCCCAGGTCCCCACAAGCCTCTTCATAAAGAGGATCCACAAGGTTCCCAAAGAGCAGCCAGAGGCAAGCAAGTGGGGCTGGCAAAGCTCTCAGCCTGCTCTGCCAGGGATTCATAGACCATTGGAATGGGAATGTGTTCTGTGGGTGTTGGCCTTGGTGGCAGGGCCCTGTGCTTTGAGTGGCAATGTCAGAAAGGTGTGACTAGCTCAAAGATACCGTCAACTCCAATTTCATGCTAACACGCACCTCTCTCTCCTCCCAAGCACTTGTTTGGGGTTTTGTTTTGAACCTTCAGAATTGGCCACTTTCATTCTTCTAATTGGAGGTAGCTGTCTTTGCAGTAGGTTTTACACACCACTTGTTTCTAAAGCCATCCTTGATGCTGGGAAACATATCCCTTTTTAACTTCTGTATGACCACGTGCGCATGGCTGTGCATAGGGAGGGCTAAAAAGGGTCGGGTTTTGCACCCTTGCCAGTGTGCTGTAGCAGAATTCTGATCTGGTAACCTGGCATCTCCCTGCCGAGGGCTGCTTTTCACCAGGCAGAAAGCCTGGTGAGCTTTGCCTCCAGCTCCCATATGCGTGGCATTTGGTCTTTACATGGTGATTGTATAAGTCAAGTGTCAATCTGTGAGTCTCATTTTGCTATTTAAATCCTTGTGTGTCATTCATTGATTTGCTGGTGGCCAGGGGAACCAGCTTGCTTTAACCACGCTAGTCCTGGGGGTCTTTTTTGTCCTGATTTATTTCGGGTTCATTCAGTTGCACACCCACACATAAGGAAATGAAAACAATTGTATCAAATAAGCCAGGAGTGGTTCTTGGGAAAAGTGCTTTTACCAAGACTAAACATCAATATTACACTTTTTTTTTTCTCACTTTTTAAATACAGCAGATTGTTAATGCAGCACACTTAGTTAATTCAAATGAAAAAAATTCATTAAATTAAAATTCAGCAACATTAGAGCCAGATGGGCTGCAGGGGCAAAAATGAAGAGACTTTTAAAGCTAATGTAAATGTAATATTATTGTTTTCAGCTACAATCCAATTAAATTGGGCTGACAGAAGAAATGCCCAGGAAGATAGCTTCTCTGTGAGGAAAATCCATTTTAAAAAAATAGTACATCAGATGTTTTCATGGTGCTGTGGCCCACTGAATTACATTCCAGTACAGAAACAGCAAAGCTGATGTGGAAGAGCCAGTAAGAAGATATTTACTGGTATGTCACCTATTGGGAGAAAAAGGACTTAATCTTACAGTGCGTTTTGCAAGTATTTAACTACAGAAAACATTGAGCCAAGAAGACCCCTTGTGAAAGGAAGAAAATACACATTTCTGAAAACACCACCTACTTGGGGAGCCCTTGTGGCCCCTTCCACAATCCCTGGGAGCACCGGGGACCAGGGGGCAATGCCAAACTGCCTCTGAAACCTCATGGGGGTGCAAAGCACAGCCCCATGCCATGCAGAAGTGCCTTCATGTGCACTGCAGATAGCTTGTACTGGGCTCTCTGGATGGAAGACAAATGCCTTTGGTTGTGGGATAGGACCCACAAAGTCCAGCTTGGCATTATTTTCTGTAAAGTCACTAGGAAAACTATGCTATCTGGTGAAAAAAGAAAAGGTACCCTACATAAGACACCCACACCCACTTAATTTCTCTTTTTAAACAGTTACCCTTTCCAGAACACCTGAGAGATTTCCTTGTGTGCTAGCTGTGTGGCACAGTAAACAGTTGTTTCCCCCAAAATCAGTAAGCACAATTCTATATAAAGTCTCACCTACATAGGTGATGGAGCAGGACAAGGGGCACTCCAAAGCATTCTCAAGCACAGATCCCACTCACTTAAATTACTAAAATACAACACAAGATGTCTTTAGGTTTTTCCCATGATCCCATTCACTTGAACTACTAAAATACAACACAAGATGTCTTTAGGGTTTTCCCATGAGCTGCGTAGTAATTATGAACCACAACCTTGACTCACACATGGTGATAAAACCCAGTGCCTGTAAATCTGTGAATGTAGCTGGCAGTCATAAAGTAAATTATGCAGAGCTCAGGTCAATGGTCCCTTCTATGTTTATTCCTCTTATTTAATGGTCTATTGCTGGAGACAGACTGAGAACTTTCAGAATGTTTTACAATGTTTTTATGTGACCAAGAAGTGTGCCCTGTGCTTTCCATCCCCATTATCCTGACATGTTGAACATAAATCAGAGTGCAGTATGCAGATTAACATTTGAGGAAAGCACAGAGCTCTTTTTAGGTTTTTTAATAATGTATACAGAGAAAAAAAGTCTTCCTTTCTAGAGTAGCCCTTAAGAGAGATCACCTTTTGGTTAAGGGACAAAATTTCACAAAAGCTCAATGTCCCAGTATGGGACATCTGGATCCAGGCAGACATCCATTCAATTCAAGACAAAGTGTGGTTAAAAAAACATGACATTGTCAGGGGTCAGATCCTTGCAGCTCAAGCTAATAAAAGTCATTTTTTTTAAAGGTACGGAGACTTAACCCTTGTTCAGCACTCAGTACTAATTCCTGGCCTCATAAGGCAGATTGTGTTTAAGTGAAATAAATCATAAAGTAAATGTATTTACAATTATGCATATATTCATGTATAGATATGTGAAAGGGATGTAAGTCAGTTGCCTGCTGTCCCAGGATTATAAAACGCAAATTTTCCTGCGTGGCCAGCATCACTGAAAACCTTCTCAATGCATAGACATTTGTGTTAAACAAATTAATTATTAATCCTACAAAATTTTTAGAAGTCTGAATAGGAGTTCACCTGCAGTTCAAATCTATGGACTGTAAGAGCTATAGAAAAGAAGACATATTAAAGATGTCTATTTACCAGTCTAATAGGGAAAAAATTGCTTTTTAAGGTATTTCATTACTAAACTAGTAGATGAAACCCTTTAATAAAACTACTAGTGTTATTATACTACTATGGTGCTAGTAACCTATTCAAATCTGACATTTCCTTATGCTATGATAGATATTAGGTGTTTTATAAATAATTTGGCCCAAATTAACTAGTATGAGACAACTGGATTTGCAATTCATGCAAGGCATTTTTTGCTTGTATAAGTTGTCTAGCAACATTGGTTAACTGACAGACCTTAGTAAGAACAATCTATACATTTTCTGAAGTTTTTTTAGGCTTGCGTGTTAATTTTTTACACTGAAAGTAATTTGTCTGACTGCAAACTATTCAAAATGACATGACATTACATAGCTCTCAGGTTATTGCTTATTGCTAAAAGCTGAGTCAGTCTAAAGGACAAAAGACAACCCAGAATATGGGGGAGGGTGATCTTCTCCACAGCCAGAACATTTCTGTGCACATGTCAGGAGCCTGCTGCCAACAGCCTGGTACTGAACTGCCAAAACCAGTCATCATTCTGCTCCTCTTTGGTGCTGTTTCACTCAGGTCACCACAATGTATTTCACTGACAATAAGTTTTATACCTAATATACTACAAATTTGCTGGTGCAGTAAAGACCTTTGATGCTCAAGCACATGTACAATGAAGCAGCCACACAGGAGCTCTGGGACCCCTTGTTTTCCCTGGCAAGGCGCTCGATCAGCATTTGTCCTGGCTCAAATACCATGCAAAGCCCCCAGTCATGTATTTTTCACACACACAAAAACCCCTACCGCAATTATAATTGCAATCAAGCCTTTATAAAAGCTCTACTACCTACATCAGGCTATACATTTTTAGAGATGTGTAAATATAATTGACAACTCATAAAATAGCAGAAAATTAAACAAACATTGTGTGTCCTTACGTATAGAATCCATTTTTGCCAGGAAGCTTCCAAGTTTTGAGAGTTACAGCAAAGTTCCATGTGCTCCATTTTATCCAATTCTCTTTCTTGGGCATTTTTATTGACCCCTAGAAAGCTGGCATATTTTATCCCATTAGAATCCAGTGTAAGAAACCTGAACACATGCTCATGCTTCACTGCTCCGTGGTTTTTAGAATAATCTGCAGGAAACAACACCACAATAGGGCATTGTTTGTGAATGTGAGCAAAAGGTTACAAGGAAAGCCTGCGCCCAGAGCTGACTCCTTGACTCCCATTCCCTTTGCTATGAAGAATGCACATGTTGTGTGTGGTGGTTGTCTCCATCATGGTCAGTCTCTTCTGCATCCCAGGAGAGAAGAAGGTACAGCAAGAGCACATTTATCCTGAAAACACAGAGTAGCTGGACCAGTGTGCTCAGTGAGAAGTGACCAGCTGTGGCATAAAGCAAACGTCGGGCTCCTTCTCATTGTAATATTTGAGTATCCCACAGTGCCCAGCAAACAGATCTGCAGCAGGCGTAACATAGGCATAGCTTTGTAAGAAGTTATTTCCTTCCACTGAAATTTGCTTGGATCCACAAACTCTCAGTCCCACCATCCTCAACCCCCTCCTTCCTTGCTGCCGAGCCACACAGGCACCAGAATGACCTGTACACTGGAGCTTTCCTCCTTGGTAACAAAACATCCCCCTGGGAGTACCACCACAGCTGTCAGCACCACAGCAATGCCCTGCTAGCACTCACACTGGTGGAGAAATAGTGCCCAGTCCCTTTTGAAGAGCTCCAGAGATTCCTGAAGACTCTGCTTGTTGAGAAGCCTTTTCAAGTGACACGGGGCTGTCCAAAGAAGGCATGTTTGGGGAAAAAGCTTATCCTCTCTCCTAGGGTCCCCATCTCCAAGAGAAGAGCTTAGATATCACAGTGAGGTTATCTGTCATCTGTGTTACAGGGACTCTATTTCCAGCCTAAATCCTACACAACACCAGCATTTTATTTAGGTGGAAAGACCCTTTCTGTCCATCCCTGCAATAGCTTGGGCAGGACACAGAACAGTTTAGGGGGTGGTTCTTGACTCAATATTGTTTTCTGCTTGAAGGGATTAATTCCAGCTTCTCTGACTTTCCAGTGACAGAAATAACTTGATCTTTTTGCTGGTACAGTACCAGTATTTCAGGACTTTTATCCTACCAGCTGGGATTAGGGGGAAATACTGGTCGTGTTTTTGCATAGAGAATAAAGTACTGTTAGCATAGTAGCACAGGGCTGGGCTCTTGTTCCTAGTTCTCCTTCCAAAAAAAAAAAAAACAAACAAAAAAAAAAAAAAAAAAACCACAAAAAACCCCCAAAAAAAAAAAACCAAAAAAAAGGAAAAAAAAAAAAAAAAAAACCACAAAAAACCCCCAAAAAAAAAAAACCAAAAAAAAGGAAAAAAAAAAAAAAAAAAAGAAGCAAAAAAAACCAAACCAACAACAACAACCAAAAAAAAACCCAGAAAAAACCCCAACAAAACAACAACAACAAAACTTCTGCATTTTTAGTAGGTGCAGAAAAGGACAAATGAGGGCCCTGATCAGCAGGCTGTATTATCATATACATAGTCTATTTAAGGTAAAATGAGGTGCTTGTCATTTTAGGCTCTGTGGAGTTTGCAGACACTCTCTGCATGCTCCAACGACAGTGCTCACCCTCACCACAACCCACTCTGCTGCTTCCAGCTCTTTTGTCCCAGGAGGCCTCTCCTGGCACGGGTGCCCTGTGGTGTAGGATTCTTAGCTGGCACACAAAGAATGACATCAAAAACTGATGATTTAAATGACTTGATTAATTTTTTTTTTAAATGAAAAAAAACAATCTCTCTCTGGAGTACACAGAAGAAAGCCACAGCACCTGCACAAAGCAATGGTTTTAAGACTGGAAAGCATTGCCTTGCAGTTTGAAGAGCAGCACCAGTAACCTAGAAGTCAGGTTTAGCCAGTGAAACCTTCCTGCTGGTTGTAACATCCAGGCAGTGTTTAGCCATGGTTTCTGTGCAACTGTGTAAGAGCTCCAGCTACACTGCCAGGCTGACAGCAACACTGAGCAACAAGGAAAGTGCCTGATTTCAGAGCTGCTGGAATAATGCCAGAATTTGCCCCTCCATTGGTGTGAGTGGATATAAATGACTTAATTGGTTCTGGCTCACCCCCACCTGCCCCTCTCACTACCTCACTAGCAGCTACCACCATGAGGGAATGCTTTGTACAGGATCTCTGGTTGGTGCTGACTCTGGGGTGATGAGAAAGAATCAAACATCTTTCATTTAACTACCTGTGCACTGAAAAGCAGTATAATGGGGGTCATTGCAGCAAGCTTTCCTAGTGCTGAGAAAGCAGGATAGCCAAGGCTCGTGTGTGCCAGCGATGCCTTCTGCTGTGTCGGACTGGTGGCAATTAAGGCAGAAGCAACAAGATCCAGGGGAAACAAAGCCTTTATTAAAACTGAAAGGAGAAATTCTGAGTGTTGATTAGGAAGCATCCTGCTGAAGGCTTTCTAACACCTGGGACCCCTCATTTCCAGCCTTCTTAGCAGTCTGTCTGATGTAAGTTGTGCAGTATTGTTTTTTACTTGTGCTACTTAATAGTCACCTTCCTTTTTCAAATTTGAAATAGATTCAGCATCACCAATGACCAATATTTTAATCTTATATAGATACACACAGACATGTTAATGTAGACGTGTTGTTGTTGCCAACAATCTTTCTACAGAGAGATCTTTGTGATATTTATTCATAAATGGGAACTAAGAGTCCAAATTAGTATTGTACAGCAAGAAGTAATGGAACAATATGTAGGATCATTATAGTTAAAAAACTGCAAAGGGATTTTAGGGCTAGGTGCAAAGGAGATTCAGAATTACAAAATTTTCTTTTACAGTAGTGCAGATTGCATTGTTACAAGACTTCCTGAACCCTCCTCAGATTTTTGTGTTTCAAGGAAGACATGGTACACCAAAGATTACTTAATATCTCAGGAGCAGTCACTCCAGTGCTCCAACTAGAGCAAGACAGCACCTTTCAATGTTGCACATACATGTGAGGAGTGTCTCAGCTCTCTGAGATAGAGCTCATCAGCTGCACATGTGCCTCCAGCATAATACTATTATGCAAGTATTTTTGAAAATCACTGCCTCTCAACATTGAGCCTCCCAATATGTAACTATGATCTAATTAGTCTTGTCCCTGATTATATGGCCTTTCCTTTGTCCATACTAAATGCATTAGTTTCTTGCCTAAATATAATTCTGTATTTTCTTGCTAGTCAGGGCCAGCAGCACCATACAGCTGGAGCAGAGGACCAGTTCTTGCTGGATACCTCCTGAATCACACCCGACGAGTGAAAACAATTCCCAAAATACACTTGTATTTTGAAACCTGGCATTTGGGCACAGAAGAACCCATCTGATACATAGTGTATAGGTTTTGCATCATTTTAGGCTCTGCAGATCAGAACCAAGCCAAGCATCTTCTCATGCAGCAAGATGGATGCGTGAAATATTTCCCTCAAACCTGTTTTTCCTCCAACCCATGTTAATTGAAATTATTTGTATTCAATCTCTAAATTCTTTCTGGCTCATTCTCTGTATCATCTGTTTCGCATTTTTGCCTGGGACTGATGTCAAGCTCACTAGCTAATGCTTATGAGTCTACTTCATTTACTCTCTTTAAAAACTTTGCAAGGCAAATTAAGAATAAATTCTTCAAGAGCATGCAGTTCTCTCACAAGGGAGACCAAGGGCATGCATTGTGAACCTTACCTGGTAAACTTCAGAATGTTCCTGAGCCCATGCAACTCATTGCCTTCCCAGACCACAAACAGAAGGCCAGAAAGCTGTGCCAGCTCCATCTCTGGGCTACAAAATAAATGTTAGCTCTGTGCCTTCGTGTGGCCAACTGTTTGCAGCTCTTTTGCAGTACTCTCCCTACTCACCACTGTTGTGTTGTGTTTTATATGCTTTTTTATAATTGTTCTGTACTTGGTTTATCCCAGTTCTCCCTTATTTCAGTGGTTCTGCCCATCCTGCCTCCTCCCTCAACCCCTCCCTGGTGTCCTGTCCGTCACTCAGCAGCCCATCCCTTCCCCTAGAAACTTCTGTAAAGGGCATGGAGTGACTGGTTCGGGAACCGGGGTTCCTCCCACAGGTTACCCCCCTTGGTCTCCCCAGAGACCCATCTTCCCAATGTCCATACCCCCATGTTTCCCTATTGGCTCCCTATCTTTGTTCCCTCCCCTTTATAATATACCTGAGAGCCCAGAGCTTGGTCTTTGGAGTGAGGTTGTGCTGGGCTCAAGGGTCCCTGCCTTAATAAACCTGGACTGATCCCTCCATTCGAGGTCCACTCCTTTCTTCCACCGCAGTCTATTCCTGCCTCACCCGCCAAGGCGAGAGCCTGAGCCGCCCTCCTGCCCCTCGGAGATCGGGAGAGGTTCCCCTGCAGCTGAGTGTGCACAGCCAGCCGGGACCCCCCAAAGGGACTGCGGAGGGGCATTTACATCACACCACTACTACAGGCTAACACGTATTGCAGCAGGCTGGGACCTCCCTGCCTCCCTACCATACTTGCATCCCTCCTATACATATGGGAAAGATGCACCTAGCCCAGCATTCCATCTCTGAGCGTCCTTAAGCACTGCAAATTCTCTATGGGGACCCGCGCAGGTCAGTCCTCCACATGCTGAAGAGTGCATTGGTGTGCTTGGGAATCATCTTTGTTCCTTAGTGTTTGCAATGTCTCTTGACCTGCATAAAGCACGTGATGCAGCCATCCATAAATATCATGAGAACACAGCTTGTTCTATAAATGAACACATAATGGAATTTGATTTAGTATAATGAAATTAGAGGAAAATATTGGGAGCAAAGTGGAAAGGTTCATATGCTTAAGAATGGTAAATGTCTTGGACTAGTCACCTTTGACAGAGCAAAAGCTGAAATAGGTTAGGGACCACTTCTCAGCTATGGGAGTCCTGTGTAAAAATCTCTTAATTTCTCACATTTGGGTCCAGCCGATCCGACCAGGGAGTTGGCAAGCAGGCAAATAATGGAGCATGTGAAAATATTTGCTTTTTCCCTTAGTTGAGGAGAAGCCCAGTTCCATACAGGTAAGTGTTTTCTTGTAATTTTGTTTCTGTTCCTAGAAACCAAGAAACTGCTAATATCTCCCCTGCTCCCCCTTCCAAATAGTATGAGACAGCCAATGGGTGATCCCTGTTGGAAGCAATCTAAATCAGCAATGCATACACTGAACTGACTCAGAAGACTCAGACAAACCCTGGATTTGAGCACAGCAACCTACTTTCATGGCATCAGTTGCAGAACTGGAGCTCTGGTGCACAGTGCATAGCAAGATAAAAGGAAGTACAGAATGTAAGCATTCCAAATTCCTCTGCAAAGCCACAGGAAAGCTTTATGGTTGCCAAGCTACTAATATCGTCAAAATACTTTTTTTCCTTTTTCATTCTGCCCGTAATACGCTGTGACTGTGAAAACGGGGAGAAGGAAATAAATAAAATAAAATGAAATAAAATGAAATGAAATGAAATGAAATGAAATAAAATAAAATAAAATAAAATAAAATAAAATAAAATAAACCTCAGTAATGCAGATTCACACAGAGCATGCAGACCAGCATGAGAATGTGAAGGGAGCCTTCAAAAGCTATGGGGACCAATCCAACATGGTAGCAGGTAATAGGTTCTTTGCTGTGGGAAGTACCATTTTTGTATCCTGTGGATACTTAGGTGTTTCCCTGAGAAGCTGTAAAAGGCTAGTGTGGCATGCCAGAAACAGAGAAAAGGAAAGTTGTGTGGAGGTCACACAACTCCATCCTCCATGTGCTGAGAAGATTATTTGCAGTGCTTTTTCAAGCAAGCACTTATCAGCTGTCATGGTGGCAACCCCCTTCTCCATTAGCAGTCTGATCAGCTGCATGAGGTTGCACTTATTGCCCTGAGGGAAAAGCTTAAAGGCAGAGTAGAGGAAAAGGAAATCATGGCAAGAGGCAACAATGACACTAAAGTGTAGATAAATGCTCATCTGGGAAGGATTTTGACTCCTGCCTTCAC
The DNA here is from genome assembly GCA_013400575.1 of Peucedramus taeniatus. Classification (NCBI taxonomy): domain Eukaryota; kingdom Metazoa; phylum Chordata; class Aves; order Passeriformes; family Fringillidae; genus Peucedramus; species Peucedramus taeniatus. Next base: position 186,334 of record WBNO01002446.1, on the reverse strand, counting down.
CTGTCTCACCTCGAGGGTGCTCCTTTGTAATGGATGCACAACCTATCTGCACCTTGAAAGATATACACAAACTCTAACACTTGGGAGCCATCTGCTCTACAAGGGGAAAAAAGCTGAATTTGCCCCCAGAATTTCAAATTTTGCTTAAAAAGACCCCAAAGAAGTCTAGCTGTGGTTGCAAGCAGTGATGAGGGAACTTAGGGCAGTCTTGTCCCCAGATTTTCAAGCCATTCCACAAAGCAGCTAACAGCATTTCTGTCACAACAGGCAATGGGACTGTAAGGAGAAGCAGACTTCAAGACTTCACTGGTGCACACACAGCATTCCACTGAGTGCAGTGGAAAAACACTACCCTCAGAAAAGTGTTCTTAAACCATAGCAGCACCAACTGTCCCCTTGGCTTAAGTGGCGTATCACTGGCTTCTTCACCCGCAGTGCAGAGTAAAGCAGCAGGCAGGCTAACACCTGAGAGAGGAAGGGGACCCCACAATCATCCTTCTTATTCCTCCCTGGGAGAAGATAACATCTTGGGAGCTAACACTGGCTCTACTCTTTCTCCTCTAGCAGCTCAAAATGAGACTCTAATGGTGCTGAGCAGTACATCTGCTTTGCCAGTTTTATACCTTCCTGCTCTTCTTTGCAGCCAGGCTTCTGAGATACAGCATAAGAGAATATACACAACAGTTAGAGAACTTAAGGGTTTGCAAACATGACAGAAACTTGGGTGAAAATGAGGAGCTTTGTATAGAGCTACTTCATCTCCTCTAGTATTTGAGTTAAAGAATTGTCTTGGGGTGACAACACCTGCAGCTAAGACAAGGAACATTGATAGATATCACATTATTTTGGGGACAATATAATAATATAATGCAATGCTCATCAACCCTTAGATTTTGCAAAGTAAATTGTTTGTCTTCAGGGACCTCAAAATCTTGCTCAAGACTTCATACATTTACTTTTGCCCTAGAACCTCCCACATGTAGGTTAAAAAAAAGTATTTTTTCCCCCACTACTTAGACTATCTAGCCTCAGGAGCTGCCAAGATACTCTCACATGGCACTGTGTAACCTTCCCCAGCTTCTAAATAAGTCAGGTAATTCAGTCAGGGTGGATGGCACCTTCAAAACCATGGGCAGGGGTAGGAAATACACTCTGAGGTGTGTTTGCATCCATTAACAGCACAGTGTTGAAGATCCTCCAGCTGGACCTAGAACAGCTGTGTCCTGAGCTGGATGCTGTGCAGGTGTAAGACCCTGGATCCCATCTCACCCCAGCTGGATCACCAGTCGGGGTCCAGCCCCCAGTGCTGATGTGACTGTGCTGTTTAAGGGCTCAGATTATTGTCTGCTGGGCAAAAGGCACCATGCCATACCAAGGTGCTCACAGCTGCCTCAAGGACCTCCTGTCACCCAGAGCAGACATGGCCTTTGTGGGGTATCAAAGGAGAGAACAAACAAACAAAAACCCCATTGCCGAGTTTTGCAGAAACACTGAGAAAAGCAGACTCTACCATGGCTTCCCATTTCCCTTTCTAACCCCAAAGCCATCGTTGTTCCTAAATTCTGTGGTGCTCTGTGCCTCTTGAAGCCACTCATGCCAAAGTAAACAGCTACTTCAACCTCTTGCGGGCGCCTGCAGCTGTTTTGTAGGAAATGCATGTTTATGCCTTACAGAAGGCACATAATACATTACAATCACTGTGCTAAGTGATACAAACTGGGGGATTTTAAAGTTACGTTTGGCAACCTGCCCTTACTGTGCTCTAATTATTCCTTAATATCCCAATTTAAGGGCAGCATATTGGCCCCATTTATAAATTGTCTGGCTTTTATGAGTTTGTGTCACAGAATTAATGTTGAACAGTTTTCAGATTCTTTATTGAAAACTGCTGATTGTGTATTGCCTGACAAAGCAAAATGTCTCCATCAGAATAATGATTTATTGTAAATATGGTAGTATTAAGGCTGACTATCCTGGGTATTAAAAATGCATGGAAAAAACCATTGTAAAAAGTGTTATGTGAGCTGTCATCATTTGTCAGTTTAATATCTTTGTCATTTGCATTTCTTTTTAAAATGCCAAGAGCAATTAAACCGTATCTCACCATGAGAAGTTGCCAAATTTCACTTGAATTTAAACTAGAATAATGTGTCATGTTAGTTATTTTAATAACATTAAACAATAAAAACAGAAACAGAAAAGAGAAGAAAAAGGAGACATACAACAACTGCAGCTGCAAAAAAGCAGCTAAAATATATAGCCTGCTTCTGTGATAAAATCACAGTCATGAACTTCATAGGCTTCTTCCATCAACAAACCATTTTCCCGACAATAAGGCCATAACAAAGTCTTGCTGAACTATGATTTAAATGTCAATAAACAGCTCCCAGCAGCACACATTTTATGCCTGAGATCACCATATTTTCAGTTCATCTCTCCACATGGTTTCCAGGCAAGCCTCCATAATGAAATACCCCTTGTTTTTTGGACTGACTCAAGTCCCAGTGGGAAAGACAGAAGGGACTTGTGAGTCAGCAGGAGCAGGAGCTAGGATGAATCGATCACAATTTTGTCTCCTGTGGAAATACCAGCTGCTGTCATATTTGTGTTGGAGCTACATTGTGCATGCCTTCTAGCAATGGTCAAGCCACGGGTGAAAAAATTGTTTCTGGGATTGTCTCCCACTGTGCCTGCCTCTCTACAGAGACATAGGGTTGCCTTTATCATTGTCATTAAATATTCTGTTGCTTTTCAGAAATACATTTAAAGGGAATTTCCCATACAATAAGTTGTAAAATAAGCAATCTCTGATAGTTACATTACAGGAAAGGTGCTGTGGAGGAAATTTAGATTAAGCAAATATTTGGCCCTGGCCAATTCAGTTTCTCCTAGACTTTTGCTTTCTTTGAAAATTGGATGTTAAGAGGGACCTAATTCTTCACAAGTCCACTATTTGACTCATATTTCCAGCAACTCAATATCTCATTGCTGACAAGTCTGGGTTAAGTTTGTCTCCTCTGGGAGGAAAGCAGACAAATCACCCCTTCCTGTCTTCTTTGCAAGAAGTCCTTGTGCTGGTACCACTGCCCCCACGGGGTGCTTGGAGAGGGTGCTTCTGTACAGGTATCAATAAAAACCACAGTAGCCTCAGGCTCCCAGAATCTGCAGTCAAGTTGATAGATCTGCTCAAATGGATGTGGCTACTTCCTTCTTCTTACATCCCTAGCAGTGAATGGGACATCCCTTCTGGTGTGGAGCTGTGCCCAGAGTCAGGCACACACAGCTCCCTGGGTGCAGGATAACAAATCCAGTTGCCCAGTCTTCTCCAACACCCTGCCTCTCCACAGGGCACCAGCTGGGGACACTCACTTTGGCCTGGGGACCTTCACGCTCACCCAGGGACGGGCAGGCCCCACTTGCCAGCAAGGGTGATTAGAGACAAACTCAGCAGTTTTATTCAGGATTTGCTCCTGTCTGCTGGGAGAAGGTTGCTAGGTATTCTTATAGTCCTAAGCTACTTACATTTTCCAATTATACTTCAGGCAGAAGTCTCGTAAACGTTTTATGTGAAAATACAAAAAAGGTTTAAAAGGGGTAAAAAATAGAGAAAGTGAGGATTTTTTGGGTAAAATTCCATCCAGTCTACTTTTTGAGCCCAAAGAAATACCCCTGCAAATCACCCCACAATTAAGTATCATATTTCATAAAAGACTCACTGTTAGAGACAATGAATGATGGTGAAACAGCAGCAGACTAGATCCTTATTATCAGCCACCAGCTCTTTGGTCATGCAATCTTGCTTTCTCCCTTGCCACTTACTTCTAGCCCCTTCAGTTTGGGGTGCTCAAAGCCCCTGGAACATAGGCTGGTTTTCTTGGAATGATTTGTGCCAGTGCCTCTTAACACAACCTTTCCTTGTCTGGACTGATTTCTTGTTCTGTCAAAATAATTGGCTCCTGCAATTTTTGGTTTCATCTGTGCTAGAAGCATATGGAGAAGTGCTGCCTCTCAAACTTGTACTACTACTTCTGTACACAGCACTTGCTTCTTTACCATAGGTGGCAGTGATGATCCAGAGTGCAGAATGGAGATCTGAAGGCAACTGGCCAAAAATGCCACACAGCCAGCAGATGTAAACATAAGGCATGAATTCAGAACCAGATGGTTTGATGTTTGCCAGCTTTTACCAGAAAAAAAGAATCATAAATTATTTGTAAGTAAAATCAGTGTTATACCATCTCTCCAAACCAGCTAGAGTTCATGCTGCTTCTCCATAAGAAGCACTGCAGCAGCTGGAATCATTGCTTAAAATATCATGAGTGTGTGTCAGCACAGTGGAACCACAACATTTCTAGCTAAAGAGAGCCATTTGAAGGAGGGTGGGTGGACTATCTCCACATTAAAAGATGCTCCATCATTTCAGTGCTACATGGTATTTGGCTACCTCTAGTGCAAGTTCCTGTGTAGTCATTCTATGTGCTATGTGTATAGAGAATTGAAAATAACACAGGGAGCAGCAGCATCACAAGGAAGTTTAATCCTCACAGAAATGTTTTCCAAGGTCATGGATTTATAAGCACACTCTGCCAACTTCTGGGTAAAGGGGCAATAAGCCATGAATAGTATTCTAAAATTACACCAAGAAGAAATTCAACTTTCTAGCACAGTGACCTGTGATACACTGGAGTGTTCACTTCAGCCAGGGGCATGGGTGAAAATAGGAGGCAAATTAGAATACACAATGTAGTATAAAGGAATTGCTTATGGGTTTTTATTTTATTGTTCATGAGCAAACCATTTGGTGATCTATAGAACATGGCAAATGGACCCAATAAAAGAAACATGGCATGGATAGCCCCATTTACATAAGAGTGGGACAGAGAAAGGAGGTGCTGTTGTCCCCTCTAAAAACACCTTCACATTTGGAGAGAACATGGACAAAGTACCATCAAAGATCAAAACAGAAGCTGCCAAAGGATGTGACTGATTTTGCTGCTGGAGTTGGGAATTGTCTCAAGGGCTCACAAACCTGTGGTGACACTGCTGCCGTCTCCATTGGAAGTGGTTTTGTGTTAATGGGTTTCCTAATTCATAGGGACAATTCAGACATCTTAAGCCTTAGATGTCCAAAGGATTTCAGAGCCCTTTATGGGCAACAAATGAACCTTTCAACTCATTGAGATTGTTATCTAGCCGAGTTCTGCACACAGACCATCTCAACTACATCAGAGGTTTTTGAACACTATGAACTGATGAGAAGTCAGGATTATAAACTGAAATCCTCCTCCCAGTTTTGTTCTTCTGCCTGTTTGGTTTTTTTTTCTCCTCTGTATTTTAGAAAGATGCACACTGTTTGCTTTGAAATCAGGTAAGACATAACAAAGTATCTATAAGGCCAAATCCTCAACCAGCATTCAATCCCATCAGTTTTACATTTAAAGAATGCTAAATAAGTCCTATTGACTTGCGGAGACAGAAATGACCAGCTACTTCAAAAGCAAGGGGATTTCCATCCGCAGATGGTTCCCTGTGTCTCTTACCCTTCCTGTGAACACATGATGTCATGCCGAAGACTAAATTGACCACTTGCTATGCTCGCCATCCCACAGCGCTTCACGCTTCAAGTTAAAGTCTCACCTCAATGGAAAGCTCTAAGTTTCACTATAGGTCAAATATAAAGTTTGATGTTGCTACCGGATATTCCTCAGAGGTAGGAATAGGCTATACAACAGACAAGACCTCCAGTCCCTTTAAACACATTTTTTACTTGAAGGCATAGCCTGCAGACACAGCTGCAGAACCTACATAATTCAGGGTAACAATTAGCCACAGCTAGCTCATTACTGCTAAAATAATATTTCAAGTGCAAAGAAGTCATATAAATCCCCAAGAAACATGAAACAAGGCCTCCTGGTTTTGTTCACTACTGGTATGGTATGCATGACAAAGGACCTCACTATGGTGCCATTCACTCCCATGAGATTCTTCCCCCAGGCCTTTGGCATCACATTGACATTCTTCCTGGTAAGAAGGAGTGTACAAGACTTGTCTGTTTTAAGGTGAGATGCCTGTCCAAGCAGAACATAGTTGACTAGGAGCTCTGGGGGAAGGGATGTTCCTGGTCTCAGTCCTTAAAGGAAATCCCCCCCAAAATGCATCACTTGGGAGCGCTTCTGTTTCCACAGCTTCTTTCTTCCTGCTGCTCCAAGGTTCTTGCTGTTTTTATATTTGCTTCTCCCACCCTCCACCCCACAAGTTATTTCCAAACCTTCCTTTTTTTTTAAAATGAGTTTTGTTACATCACTGCTGTCTCCAGGCTTGATGAGTTTGGCCCAAAGTAGATGTGTGCAGCAAAGCTGGAGCCCAGGACCTGCTAGTGAAGGCTGCTGGCTGCCCTCCCCTGCCCAGAGCAGCAGGCAGCCTTGCAGCTGAATACCTGCAGACAGCCTGTCACAAACAGCTGATCCCAAAATAGGCAAAAAATACAACTAGAACTGTCCTATTGTGCCCTACACAGATGGATGAATATTTTATTGTTATTCCAGGAAAGGCTTTTAAAAGAACACACGTGACAACAATTATGTGGAGTTGTCTCGGTACACAGAATAAAAATAAGAGCAATCTAACACTTAAAGGAAAGGACTTTTAAAAGGAAACCATTGTTTCTAAACCCCACAAAACGGCATCGACCATAACAGCTAAAAGTGTATGCAGGTGACCTATTAGCAACACTGATCTTTTTAAATGACAGTTTTGGCCAGAAAATAATTTTAATGATGGCAGAGAAGAAGAGTGAGGAATTACAGAGATATTTCTGTTATGCAGAGCAGAAGATGGACTTTTGCCTAACAATTATTCATGGTCTGACTTTGAAAGTCTCTTCAGCAGCATGATGAGTTTAATAACAGAGGCCTGATTCACTGACACTGATACTAAATTGTTACTTCTAACACTCAGTAGCTAAAACACACAGCTTTGCTAAAATTCTGCAGTTCTGTATTGCCAGAAATAGCATCTCTCCAGGAAGAATTCAGGCAGGTATCCAGTTTATATACATCAGTATGTTTACATTTTAGTTGGCAGACTGCTGAAGAACAAATTAATCAGTTGGGCTTAGGGATGGAAATAATCCTGCTGCTCTCTGATCTTATAAGTGCCCAGATGACACCACAAGGGTCTTCAAAGGTGCTCTCCCATCCCTGCAGATGTCAGAGGGACAGGACAGATACACAGAGGTATTAATTGCCACAGTCCCCACACTGGCAGCTCAATTAGGGATCCTGAGCCCTAAATATTCCTCTACAGACCCAGCTGTGTTTACCCAGCACCCCATAGGCTCTTTGGAAGTGGATGTATTCCCTCTACCACTCAAAAAGTATGGAAGTGGCTGGACTCTTAGAAGAGCTGCCTGGAGAAGGGAGCGTGTCCATACCCCATGGGGGGCTGAAGCCCATTGGGGCTTTGGAGCAAGCTGACCACAGGCAGCAGGAAGATCACTGGCAACCATGGAAGAACCAGGATCACACCCTTATCCTCTGCCATGTCTTCAATATGGCTAGTTTCATCTGTTGTTTGTTTGGTTTGAGGTTTTGGCTTTGGTTTAGGTTGTTTGTTTTTTTTAACTAGATCTTAGTTATTGTCTGAAAGGATTATTTTAACCAATTTTATTGATATATAGGTTGTTTTCTAAAAATGGAAAGCATCAGTCACTGTTTCTGCAAGAGACAAAAAAATATCTGGAGTTATTCAGCAAACTAATGTTATAAGAAGCTTTGAGAATAGCTTGTAGGTTGTGCAGATATCAAGTCTTACTCATTTTAACTTTTTGCAAATAGTAACCAAACTGGATTCTTCCTTAGGACAAAAACTAAAAACCAAAACCAAAGACAAAACCAAAAACTAACAATCAAAAAAAAAAAAAAAACCACCAAACAACCAAAAACCGAACCAAAAAACCCAACCAAAAAAACAAAAAAAAGCCCCACATAGAGGAAAATCTGTTTCTATGGTTTTCAGACACTACCTTTCCTCTTCATTCCCCCCAAAACTGGCCTTTAAATTAAGTGTGAATCATTCCAGAACAGATTCCTATAGCTGGATTAAAGTGGTATCTCCATCAAGACCTCAATAGTGTTAGTTGTTGATGCTGAAGAGTGTAAAAACCTGGAGAATTAGCAGCTCTGCCTGCCAGGATATCTCTTGCCCACAGACTTTCTGTGTCAGAGAGCAGGAATCCTTCTCCTCCAGCAGAAAATTCTGCCTCGTCATGCAATATCAAACACAAGTCATTATCATTTATTATGTTAAGGCTTCTTAAAAGCTAGCCAAAGCACCGAGTGCAAAGAGTATTGCTAATCTTATTTCTTTCCAAAAATGAACATTTACGAGGATCATGCCAGGTTTTTTAGATGCTGGCAATGTAATTTTCCATGATGTTACATTTTAAAATCAAGAAAAACTTTTTTTTCTTTTTTTGGTCTTGGACTTTATAGAAATTAAGGCAGCAAGACCCTTTTATCTGTCACAGAAGTTGATAATGATATATGTGAGATGAGAGTGACCTAGACAGCTTAGCAGACGCAAGAGTTTTGCTTCTATTATAAAGAAAAATCAAACCAAAACACCCACAATCTCCCAAAAATCACTGAGACCTACCATAGAATAATCTTTGCCACACACTGTAGAGGTGATTGTTACTTTTAAGGTCAGCATTAGACAAATCTGATGATTTGAGCAGGTTTCAAAGGGCACTGAATCTACTGCAGATTGTGTCTCCTAATACGTATTGCACAAGTACCAATAAATCTGTGAGATTTTGACATGTTCAAGTTTCACAGCAGTCAAAGCAGCATGCAAAATACCTGTCCCAAAAAGCTCTCTTTTTTCTCTGCCTTGTGATACAAGGTAATGCAAAAGGGGAATGCAAATAATGCATTTCATCACCGATGTAATGATGTGTGCCCCTCCTTAGAAACCATGAAGTGCATTATTTGGGATGAAAATGCATGATCTAAAGTTGGAACATCAAAGAAAATGAAAAGTGCAAATATATTCAGTATTTTATGTACCAAATGTGAAAGAGGGTAAAGTATTATACAGAGAAAACAGAGGCAGCTTAAAATAAGACAGATGGGAGCTAAACATTATCTACTTTTTGTTAGATTTATTAGTTACCTATCCACACCTATTTCAAACTGTGAGAGATATTTCTCTCTGAAGTACACACATTTTCCCTTCCTGCCACATTTCCTGCATATAGCTTCCAAAATAACGCTGAATACCTTAAAAAGGCAGATCCTACATTACAGTTTAGGTTCATATTTCCAGGAAACAGAGCAGAAAAAAACGGACTGTTAAGGGGTTAACAACTTAAGTATGTCACATTTTCGACATAAAAATTTGCTTTAACAAAAGGCATTTAAAAGGAAGAAGCCACAGAGGCTAAAGAAACACATCTCCTGCAGCAAGTGAGAGAAGATACAAACAAACCCCGTAGCTCCACTAAGAATGAAGATCTGTTTTATTTCACTTACCGGTATTATCCATTATTCCCTCTCAGTATTCAAAAAGCACAGTTCCCCAGAAAAGCAGCCGGCACAGTCTCAGGCTCGCTAATGAAGCTGGCTGCCCTTCTCCTGGTTATTAGACCTTGCTGGCAGTCAGAGCATACTTCATGTACTGACTGCAGTAGACATCACCAGGAAATTTATATCTCCAAGGATGACAAACAGCCATTAGCTCCATTATAGGCTGATTAAGATTGTGTGAGCCTATCAAGTAGATACGTAAATCCCCCGGGGTTTTACATCTATGGGGGGAAAACAAAAGAACTCTTAGCCTATAATACTGAATATTTGTTTCTGAAAAGTAAAAGTAATGCTGATGAGGAGAGGTTTAATGGGTAGGAAGGCAAAACCTTAAATACAAAAGGGATATATTACTGAGCAAAGGGCTGTTATTTATTGGTGACGCAACAGCAAAAGTTTAGGGAGAAAAAAAAGGGGGAGGAATCTGTGGCTGACAAAGTGTTAGGTTAGGCTACAATTTGAGCCATTAGCTTTGTCTGTGCTTTAAATCCTGCAAGTTCTGCACCTGATGTTTTCTACATCAGGTGTTCTCCTTTTTGTGAGAAACTCAGTAGATGTGCGTATCTGTGAATGCATGTCCATATATTAAGTGCCTGGAAACGTACATTATTATAGTGATCATAGCTGAATGTAAGGAAAGGGTGAAAAGTAACTACAGGGCTTTACTTCTTTTAAAGTCAAAGTAAAAAACACTGGATGCTGGAGGAATTGGTCTCAGCAAAATCTGAGTGACTTGGTGAAATGAAGAGGTATTAATTCTAAATTTTCCATATCACCTGAGACTCTGAAGAACAGGCTTTTCCCCCACAGAAGTAAACAAAAAAGCAAACAAACAAACTCAGTATAGACTCATAAAAATTTCCTTGTATTAGGATATTAGGGTTCCATTCCCTGTTTTGGAACTGATTTGCTGCCTAAACCAGGCATTTTGTGCCACAATGTTTGCTCAGTGGTGACAGGGGCACCATTGCACACATGGCCTTTAGTGAAAGAGAATGTCACAAAGTACTGACACTACATAAATGCTGCACAGTATTTTCTCAGTATTTGTACCTTCCATTAGATAATTCACTCCAATCCTCTTTATTGCAGTGGAGAAGGAATACAGGTCTTTTTATGTCTCCATTATATTGACCCTCTGCCTCGCAGCATCACATAAGTAACAAAATATATTTTCAATTCATCACCCCTTCAATGTCTCTTTGATTGAATTTGTCTTTTTAAAATTTTAAATAAAAATATGGTTGCAACACTGATCTATTTACACTGATTAAGAAGTGGAAAAAAATCAATGGCTGAGAGTTAAAGTCATCAGCAAGAATGGAGAATATCTAGGGCATACTGGATGTATTTTGTATTTCCAGAAAAGAAGCGCTTGGAGGGCTAAGGAGAGACTAAAGATTACAGATCTGTCACACTTCATATTAAGCTTCTATTTATAAGTGGCTTATGAAGAGCTTATAAAAAATACAAGTTAGCATAAGCATGTTGCATTAGTACATGTCACAGATGGCTACAACCACAGTAATACAAAGGGTTAAAGATGACCAGTAAGGAGCTTATTCATTTGCTGGATCCTGTATCAGTTAATGAAAATTGGTTAATGTGCCAATTTGGGTAATTGGTTAATGTGCATTTGGTGAAATCTAGTTGCAGAGGAGCACTAAACTGGAGGCTGTGTGATGACCATCTGATAAAGGCAATCACTTTTCTCCAGCTCCTCTGTGAGAAAGAGCTGCCTGGAGAGTGCTGGGTTCTTGCAGAAAAGAGAAAAAGCGCAGGCTCTTGGTGTGTCTTTAAAGCCCTGTGTGTCCTGGAGAGAGCTAAGGGATGTACTGCAGCACTGGCAGACTGCTCAGGAGAGAAGGGCAAAGGATTGTGCCTTTGTGCTAGGACGCTACTGCTCTACCATGGAGCCCACCAAGGGAACAGCAAGCTGCCTGGGTGAAGAGAAGAGATGGCTTGGTTTTGGGATTGGGCTCTGCAGAACCACAAATCCTACAGGTGCCTGAGCTCAAACAGCACTGTGGGATGGTAACAAAGCCACTGCAGGGCTGAAGGACAGATACCTTAAATCCCACCAAGTATGAAAATGTCTTGTTCTGACTAAAACTAAGAGAGATTGGCTTTGAATCCAACTTCTTTTCTTTGAGTTTCACTGGAAGCTGGAAATGGGGAGCTCTGCACTTGAGAGGCCACCAGGCAATGGTGCAGCTATAGGAAACCAGTCCTGATCCTTGTGGCTGGGGAATACAGGTAAGTAACTCCCCCTGCCAGAGACCCCAAAGGAAGATGCAAATCTGCATCTACATAGACCTCAAGGAAGTGAAGAGCTTCAGACAGCAACTATTCCTATGTGCAGAGCAGTCCTAATGTGCATGGCTGAACCTCAACTGCAGGGCAGGTGGACTTCATGGTGTTCTTCAGGGTGCTGGTTCTCCAGTTACACAGATGAGAAGACCTACAGGAGCACACCACAGCTCCCTTCCTGCCCACATGCACAGGTTTCCTTCCAAGGATGCCCTGGAAGAGGTTAATGTGTACCCAGGTCCCTGCCTGACACACAATTCAGATTCACACTTTAAGTCAGCTAAGGATCAGGATTGTAAGGTGCTAGCTAGAGTATGGGAAGTCCCAATTGCAGCAGCTTGATAAGCATTGAGTTTGGGTGCTTCATCATGGCTGTGTGACAGAACTGTTAATGAAATTAACTGTTATTGGAATTTATTAGTTCTTGAAAGGTAACTATGAATGGAAATTTCATATGATGTGTGGTGTAAATCTCCTCCATTTGAACAGAAAGTATCTCACCAGGAAACTTCAAAAAAGAGAAAGTTTTACAAAATATGTGAATTGGGGTGGATTTTGAAAAAATTATAGGTAATTAGATTACTGCATAGAAATCAACAGATGTGTATGATCAGATGCCATTGTTACAGGATTAAAGCAATGTTGGCTTGACTGAACATGATGGAAAAGAAAGATACAGATAATAGAAGGAATTCAACAGGGAGACTGTGATTGTCATTTAGAAGTAAAATATACATATGTTCCACATTGACTTAATTTGTGAGCACAGAGGAACCCCATCACAATACACAGTTGCATGACACCAAAATGACTCCGTCTTTTTAAGGACAATTTTAGGTAAGGGCTAAGAAGATCAGATCTGCACAGGTGCAAAGTTCTCTGTTCATCTTGCAAAAATCTCACACTCCATCAGACTGTATCCTGGTTTTCTTCACCTATGAGGTGGTCCTGTCTAGCAATCCATTTCAGCCATAGGCACTTAAGACCTGGGCTCAATTCCTTGTTCATCATGACTTTGTGCAGGCTCCTCCAACATCTGACCTGGGAACAGCTTCTACCATGCTCGCTTCCCACACCCTCAGCTTTGTGAGAATAAACACACTGGAGGGTGTGTGAGACCCCAGAGCTAGGAGCCAATGAAGTCACTAACCCAGATAATCAGGGCCAACCCCTGGAAAATAAAGCATTACAGGGTACATTAGTAGCACTGCTAATTACACAGAACCCTAACGATCCCGCTCTCCAATACACCTGATGTACACAGCCTGCTGCAGCAATGACATTTCACTCCCAGGAAAATCAATGGGGATCCATGGAGGCACAGAAATCTGCCCAGGTAAGCAGCAAATAGAGAAATCAGGGTAAACAGAGACCTCAGTGCCCAGCCATCAAAAACACTTAGAGTTGACAAACCTGCAGAATCGATGGACAGCTTCAGCTGTGGTGTTTCCAATCATGACAGAGATGCCTAAGAACACATTTAGAAAATACAAAATCTGGCTCTGTTCAGTGCACATTTGTCACTGCAAAGATCTGATTCTGTGAGATGCCATTTTGGGCAAAATGTTTCACTTCCCTTTCACTGTGTCTGTTTCTTCCCACACAGAAATCATCAGGCAGGTGTCTCTGGGATAAGCTATACTTGTTTTTAGATGCTGTGGGTTTGAACAGTCATCGTCAATACTCTAAATAGACAACTTCATGCAATTCTTGTAAGTATCCACCAGGCCCCAGGGCGACAGCTGCGCTGAGTGCAAGGGGTCTGTAGCCCTCCAGAAGGTATTGCCTTCTCTGACATGCCTGCCCATCCACCAATGGCAGTTTCACTGGGAGGGAAGGAAGGACACTTTGAGAAGGTACTGGAATGACAGCAAAAGATCTGCAGTCTGCTACAGGCATATCCCAGTATTTCAGTCAGTAACAGAGATTGCTGCTTGTCACAAAGTGGCTTTGGTCCTCATGAACTGCACCAAAATACAGAATTAGTAACGTCTATAAATACAAAGTTGCTAGATACACATTCTTCAGGCTTTATGTGTATGAAAACAGTCTCTGGCACGTCCTTGAAAATTGCTAGGCAAAAGGGAAAACCTCTTGAGGATATGCTGGGCAGTATGCATGGAATAGGCTTCCCTGGATAAGGGCTGAGGATCTGGCAAAGTGCAAAAGCAACCTCTACCAGAAGCCTTCCCTAAGCCTCACTAATAATTCCCAGCATTGTTGGGAAAAGGTTTTGCCAAATGCCTTTTCCCCGCCTCACAGAGGCAGAAGAGTTTGAGAGCAGGATGGTTACAAGGATGCTCTTTTCCTGGGAAGAAGCTGCAGTTCAACCTGAAAAGGTTGTTAACACCAGCTCTAAGTGCAGAGAGTGCTTTGTTTTGCTGAACAAACAGCAGGAGCCTCTTTTCCCCAGGAAGACTTTATCCTTGAACAGCCCGGGCAGATGCAGTGGTTCTGACTCTTGCTGAAAGCTGCAAGGGGAGAAGCAACACCTCTGAAATCAACAGATTTAAACTGAGAAAACAAGTAGAGAGTGGGATCCAGACAGCAATATGGGGTCGTTGTAGGTGGGGAGTTTCACAGCACAGATGGGTTTTCAGAGGGAGCAGGAAGGGGCTGGGCGTATGTTGAGCTCAGTGCAGAGAGGGTGGCAGGGCTGAGTGAGAGGAGAGACAGAGGAAATGGGAGGGGAAAAGAGGGACATGGGGAAAGGTCAAGAGAAAGGTTTCAGCATATCATAAAGAGGCAAGCTCAGCAGGAGATATAAGCACAGACAAGAAAAACATCTCTAAATACTTGATTAAGAATATTGTAACTTTTTTTCTGAATCCTGGACTTTGTGAATTCATATCTACAAAGCAGCATGGTATGTGTTCAGTCTGAAATACCTGGAAAAATAAACACAAGGTTTTCCTCTTTAACTTTCTCACTGATTCCTTTATGGAGGCTTTGCAGGTGCCCAACTGCCTACCCAGCCCTGGAAGTCTTAAGAGGATTTCTTGTATTTGGATGTGCTTGAATGAATTGTGCCTGGCATGGCCAAAAGTAAATACATATTAACTCTGTGCTGGTGTCACCATGAGCACGGCTGCACGGCTGGTGATGGGGGCCTCACAAACAAGATGTCCAATGGCTTCAAGCATTTTTATTACTATTAAACTAGCTCAGAACTATTGGCAGGCTGTCTGCCTTCAGAAAACAATTTCATCTACTCAGAGTCAGGTCTAATTGACATGCTGGTAAAAATGCCTCAAGTCGCAGACTTGTCTGTGCTCCATCCTCCCTCATAGCCAGCCATTACTTCTGCATCACTTGCCCTTCTTCCCTGGTCTTGCCCTCTCATGAGCACACGTCCACACACAACCTAGGCTGTGGTTATTCCTCTGTGTCCTGCCCTTACTGTGAGTCAGACTCTCAGACTGTGCCATGTAACAGCTTGTACAGAGCCAAGGGCGGCTGCTACAGAGGGAAGCTCTGTAGATCTGAAACTGCCACACGTCTTCCACTGAACTGCCAAGCATTTACTGTCAGATAATGTCAAAATATGCTCTTCTGTTTGCTTTTTACAGTCTCCCAAAATTGGAAATTACTTGGAAAAGCAAATGGCTGCCAAAGGGGTTAGGGCTCTGATTTGGGAAGGTCCAGAAGATGTATTTTCCTCTCTGTCACAGAAAACTGGGTAAGTGTTCCAGGTGAAAGGCTACAAGACCTGGGCAGCCATTTACAGTGCCTGGCGTGGGTGTTCATGCATTAATATAACATTTTGCTCACATAAATGAATTCTGTCAAGCAAACTGAAATAACCTCTCTCCCTTTCTCTTTAAATATCACAAACAAATGCTTTGAAACAAGTTACTATTCCTATGGAAACAGAAATAAGCTCCAATCAAAACCTTACCTCATGGCATGGCCTTTGCTACCCAGAGTGCTAAGCTAAATCAGGTATAGAAATAGGGAAAATCATTCAAAATAAGAATTTTTAAGTGTAATTTTAAGATATCAGGTTGCTATAATCCTCAGTATTATATGATTATAACAAGGAATAAAAAAGTTGCTTCCACATGTCCACAGAAATAGTTCCACGCTCAAACTCCATTTTATGGGCTGTGGACTTTTCACACGTGAGCCAGACACTTACAGAGCCTGTTTCAAAATGTTCTGCCTTTGGAAATCTAATAACATCTTTAAATGTTCTGAAACCATTATGATATTTGAACAGATTGAGTATTTGTCTTAGATTTTCTACAAGAGGCCAAGCTGAAGCTCTGCATCCAGGGACAGCCAGCTTTGGATCCCAGTTTGTCTCAGTCAGACTGAGCCTGGTGTGGCGACACCTCCATCTCAGCATTTGGCTACATCAGGGTGGTGATACAAGCAAAAATACTTCAGCCTTCTATTGCAATGTGAAAAGTGAACCTACTTTTGAGTCGCAGGAGCCAGGGCACCTAGAGGAAACAAAATGTCTTTTACTCTGTCAGTGGAAGTTACAATAAAAAACTGGTCAAAAACTGAGACTAAGCATGTTCAAGTAAAAACATGTATCTATTGCAATAGCAAAAGTGATTAAGTTACCAAGGTTATCAATGGATTTTCTGTCTCTGGAGGTCATCACATCAGGACTAGATGTCTTTCTGGAGGACAACAGTAAAACACAAGTTACTGAGCTCAACAAAAGTGCTAAGGGGCGTAATTTAAGGGCTTGTATCACACAAATCAGACCTAATAACCCCTCTGGCATTAGTGCCATGAATCTATGTAAAAAGGTCACTCTTCATTATCCTTGCTGAAGTGAAATGTCAGACCTTTATCATGCCTTAATGACTGCATACAATAGATTTACAGAACATTTTACCCTGCTTCTTATCTCGGGACCTTATTCTTACCTTCTGCCCTCCACTTTTCCTCATGTCTTCTGCAGATTTTTCTCTTTCAATCTTATGTACAATAAAAAGAGAGGGAATTTAACCTCACTGAGAGGCATAAACATAGCTCTATTTCTATTTTCCTTTAAAATCTGCTCACAGATAATCTGGTAAAGAAAAAAACAAGGAAAGACAATATATCCTGGTCTGAGGATCTGAAGTGATACCAACTTAAAGTGAAGCCAACAGCAAAACTTTCACTTCAGTCAGGCCAGGACTTTGTTTCTGGACATAAAACATGTGGCCACATTTATGTTAAGGATAGGGGAGATTCTGGGTTTGTTTTAAGTAGTGTGAGTGAAAATATATCAATAAAGTCTTAAGCAATGGAATAGAGGACTTCATTTAAAATATTTATTGGCGTTTGTCTTAACCCTGTCTCCCAGCTGAAGTAAAATAGGCAAGGAAGAGCTAGATAAAGATCACTTAAATGTCAAATGCCACCCTTAGGAAAATGACCAAATAAATTCCAAGAAAGAAAAAGCTTTTCAAACTCCAAAGGCTGACAAACAATTGCTAGTGTGCAGTCATGTGCTGTACATGATGCACTGTACATTTAGCCAGACAAACTTGAGTGTCTCTTTGGAGGTTAATATTTTGTAACTTGATTGGTGAGACACAAAGCTGAGCAGACATAAACTGGAAACAAACAGAGGACACACTTGACAGGATGCACTACAGAGAGGTATAACTTCAGCTTGTTACCTTGCTGTCTCTTCCCTCCTGGTACTGCTAGTTATCATATAGATCTTGCCACTAAACTGTATTGCTTTTGAACTCCATAGTGCACATTATTAAAGTAAAATCCAACATCCAGAAGTGACCATCAAATAAAGGACCACTCTTAGGTGCTGCCAGATATTCTGCAATAGTTGGAAAGGAGAATGGCAGAAGAGCCTAACTAAAGCAGAGTGAAAAACACTGCTTGAGCATGTTTTCCTAAATGACTTTCAAAAATATCTATTTATCTATATTTATATATTAGTTTATATTTTACCATACTGGGACTGCATTCTCATTTAATTAATCCCAACTTCTGTTCCACATAGAAGGGACTTGCTTTACATACCCATAGCCCAAGCTACGTTATGCACATGAGCAACTGGTATCTGTACCAGGTCTCATGGAATTATGTCTCATCTCTTCAAGCTCAGGGTTACTGTTACTTCAGTCCTTGGGTTTCCATGGAGTTGCAATGATTGCTTTCCTCCTTCACTGGCAGGAGCTCAAGCTGAACGGGCTGTGGAACTGTGAAGAGTGCCCAGCATGCCTGAACGGGGTCTGTCTGTGTTCTGCCAGTAGAGACCCCTGAAACAAAACATCTTTTTTTCCTGTATCTATTTCTCCTGCTCTTTCCTGACTCAAAGGGAGAGATTTATGATTGAGAACTTTGTCTGCATGATCAATGTCCTCAAGAGATCCAGCTGGACTAGAATCACAGCTCCAGATATTGTACAAGGTGCCTCACACTCGCACCAAAGGATGTTTCTTTTTAATGACTAACAGTCAGAGATTGACTTCACCTATTCAAGTGCAGAAAGTGTGGTGAATTGATAGCTGGTGTATGTGTAATTTAACTCTCAGCACCCTGGTCAATTACAGGAATGTCTGATCAATTTGACTTCTGCTGAGCTCCTGTCCTGAACTGCTTTAGGTGCCACATAGAGGACCACTTTAGCTTGTCCAGCCTGATGATATTCTAATACCAGCAACAAAACAGACATCCAAATGCACCTCAAAGGTACTGAAAGGATGGGTATATTTTAATTATTATAAAACACATATTTTACCTGCAGAAGCTCATTAACAACACCAGTTATTTAATCTTATTTGGTAGCTAGTGTGCTTGCCAGAACTTACTATAAAATGTGTGTGACAAACACAGAGCCTAGCTGATACCAGCAAAGTACATCAGGCAAATTGGCAAGCTGGAGATGTGCCACACGCAGGTGTTGGGAAAACATGCATTAGAAAGAGTTTGCTTCCACTGGGTGAATAGACAAGGTAAATATTTTCCATTTCAGGATGTTACTGTGTCACCATAGGCTGTACTTTTGTTAGGCCACAGCTAGCCAGTATAGCAGAAGTGAAACCCTGGAGTCATTTTAGGTAAGAATGATAATAATTCAGCATCCCAAACCTTTTTATTCTGAGTCAAAACTTAAACTGTACTCCACTGTAGCATGGAGCCAGAGGATAAACTACTGTTTATGCAAGAACATAAAAACTTGCAGTGCTGGAAAGCGTACTGCAATGAAATCAACATGTTGTTTTGTAAATCTGGTTCAGACTGCTTGGTTGCTTTGCACAGAAGTGTGCATATCTGGGGAAGAAAGGCAGAAAGACCAGAGAATTTGACCAAAGAGGCAAGAAGGAAGCCAGGGGAACTCTGGAAATACACCCCAAGGAAAACCTATGACCAAACACCAGCTGCAAAAGACTGTGCTGCTAACAGTGAAATGATGCCCTTTTGTTTGACTCCTGCTGTTTTTGGGAAACAGACTTGGTGTATTGACAGATGAAGAAATTGAAGACATTTCTGTTTCTATAATCAGTTTGTCATCCTAAGTGAAACAGCGCATAAAGTTGTGTGAAAGTTCAAAAAGGGGTCAAATCTACATGGTAAATTGTTTTTTTGCAATTTCCCTCTTTCCTTAGCTGTTACCCAAAACACCCTGTTTATTGTAACATGCCTTTCACCTAGGCATCCCTTCCCAGGGTGTCATGCAAGGCCATTTAATCCCTTTTGTGGCAAACAAGTCAGAGCTCTTTCCCTGGGGTGGAAATAAGATGTAAAAAGAACTCCAAAGTGACATTTGTATGGCATTGTTCCTTTTCTTTCCCCCTTACAATAGCACCCACTGGCAGTTGCAGTGCCTATTTTGTGCACAATCTGGGATGCTGCAATTAACTTCTGAACACAGGTCTTTCCATAAAAGCATCAACAAAGGGGTAGGAAGGGAAATTATGTATCCTGCTTCATTTATTTCTAAAAATAACAACATTTCATCAAGAACATGATGCTTGAATTTGCCTGGAGAGCATATTTAAATAACACAGGGAAAGGTGCCCTCTTGAGAGCAAGAAGAAAAAGCTCACTAAAGCTTTACAAAAGGTGGTTGACTATTTCAGAACTGTATTGCCCTTCTCTTTGCATTAGAGAGTGGTGAGAAGTTTAAGCTTCTTTCCTTCAATAAGAAAGATAATATTATAGAAGGATTCTGACAAAAAAGTATTTGAAATATTTTTATTTACCTTATTAATAGTGGTTTGATTATTAAAATATAATGAATTAGAAATAGCTAATTATTTTACTACTATTATATTTTTATTTTGTTACTGAGGTCAGCCTGGACAATGGGATTTCAATGAAGATTGTTTCCTCTTTGATTTTCCATTTTCCATCGTGGTTTTAAAGCACAGGTGTGCCATCTTTTAACAATTTCCTTCCTCCAATTTACATTCAGTTTAGCAGTGTGGGTAAATGGTACAATCATGTGCTGTCTTAATCTCCCAACT
The DNA here is from genome assembly GCA_013400575.1 of Peucedramus taeniatus. NCBI lineage: Eukaryota > Metazoa > Chordata > Aves > Passeriformes > Fringillidae > Peucedramus > Peucedramus taeniatus. The sequence continues at coordinate 165,996 of WBNO01002446.1, read as the reverse complement.
CTTCTATTCTCTCAGGTTGCAGCCTTCAAGTCTGACAAGCCCCCCAAACTACAGGTGTTTTGATGAAGACTTGAAATGGTACATTTCTTGTGGTAGTTTCAACATTTCTCTAAAGCAGTTTTTCAAATATCTTTAAATCCTTGCAAAACCTTAATATTGGATGTAAATTACTTGACAGTGATTAACCTCTCAAGTGGCTTGGAATTTTACCTGGATTTTTATAATGCTTTCTTTGTGCACCCTAGTAATATGAAAATCAAACCAAATGAGAGGTATGTCAATTGACAGAAAGCTGTATTACCTCTTTGCTTGAATTAGTCAAGAGCATTTTGACTCCCAGTGCTACCCTCTCCAGTGCTTGCAACTTTCCTGGCTTGGCAATAGCTGCAAATTTTGCAAGGATATTTTGTAATCCTGCATTCAAATCAGAACTGAAGCACTGAGTAAGAGCTGGGCCAGAGACTGCCCCATGAAAGATCCTGCAGGAGATGCCCTTTTGGACTGATAGAAAACTGTGGCTACATAGTTTGGAGAACAATTTATCAAACTGTTGTACACTTACTTCATGAAGATAACATCTAGGCCATGTTTCCATGTTTCTAGGCCATTGATTTCTGAACTAGACCTGTCCACAAATGCAGGACAAGTTTAACAATTACATTTCTATTTTATAAAGGAAAAGTCAATTGAAATAGATAAACATTAAAGTGCTTGGCCAGAACCTGAAGATTTTTTACTATATATCTCCCACAAATTTTTAAGTCCAAATCAGGAATGAAATCCCTCTGGAAGTAGGCCAAACAGTTAATCTAAAAGGAAGAATTTGGATATTATGTTGTTCTAAGGTGGCAACAAATAATGTGGTAGACCACCCTTTTAATTGTATCTTTAGGTCAATGTCTTCTATTAATCCAAACAAGACTAGTGCATAATTTTAAAATTCATTTAAAAACCCAGACAAAACAATCAACCAACCAACCAAAGCCTAAACAAAAACAAACAAGCAAACAAACAAAACCCACCACAACACCAAACAAAAAAAACACAAAAAACTCACCAAAACAAAACAAAACAAACAAAAAACCAAAACCAAAACCAAAACAAACAAAAAAACCAACCACCAAAAAAAAACCCAAAAAAAAGCCTAAAAACAAACCCCACCAAAAAAAAAAAAAAAAAAAAAACCAAAAAAACAACCCCCAAAAAAAAAAAAAAACCCACCCAAAACCCCCCAAAAAAACCAAACGAAACAAAAACAAAAACACAAAAAAACCCAAACCAAACAAAAAACAAACAAACAACAACAACAACAACAAACAACCCAAAAAACCACCCAAAACCTGTAGTTTTCATCCTGACATAAGAATATAATCAATTAAACATTTCAAAACCTGGATGGAATTATGCCATGCTATCTGCCCCAGAGTCCAGGAATGAAGAATTTCTACCACCCTGCTCTAGCAATAGAGCCTGCCCTAAAGCTTTCAGAAAACCTGCAGCAATCCCAGATATTCTGGAGTTGAAACACACCAAGCATTTCTTGTGGATGCTGTGGAGTGAAGGAGCTTTGGCTCCTTAGTCTTGGAGGTGCTGCTCAGGCGTGGCAGGAGGAGTGTGGCAGCTCAAGGCTTGTACTCACCTGGGACCTGGCTAAGAAGAGCTATTTAAAGGCTTTTTTTTTTTTAAGTTTCTCCCTCTCTCTCCTTATTCATCTGCACATATATGTGGGACATGTCCAGGACTTACAGATATAATTTTCTTGACATGGATTACATTCTATCAAATGACACAGTCATTTTTCACTGAGTCACTTTTTATGATCATTTCAGGCAGTATTGAATAAATAACAGAGAAATGTTTTGGGAAGTGAGTAAGAGTGCTCTTTTCGTGTTTCATTTGGTGATATGTCATGGAAAAGTGCTTTAGCTTACTTTTAGTCATAGATCTACTATCTATAATCTTTATTATTTCATGTAGAAAAAAATTCCTGTTGCAGATGGACTGGTATACATTAAAACTTTGATGATATCTTTGATACTTATCAATTGTATATGAACTGCTTAACATTACTGTGGGGTTATTTTTCATGAAATACAGTCTAAAAGCAAAAATCTACCAATCCCTTCTCCTCCAAGAATAAAATAAAAGAAATTTTAAAAAAGAAGAAAGGAAAACAAAATATTTTTCTTGCCATAAAACTGTTTTGAGGTTGGAAAGAATGAGTGATGTCTCTCTTTTAGGCTTCTGGAGAAAATCTTTCCAATGCTGAAATTTCCAGGCTGGGAGAAGGAATTACCATTTTCAGCCTCCTTCAGTTCAGTCAAGGGATTCTGCATCTGCCCTTAGAGCTGCATACACCAAATCTAAATGTCTACCAGGCCAGGAAGACATCAGGGTGCTTAAGTGCACAATGCACATCAAGGCCTAGATGTATTTCTGAACACATTTTATATAGATCCAATGGAATTTTGATTTAGGAAACAGTACTACAGGTTCAGCACACACAAAAATTTTAGTCCAATTATTTTAATGATTTCTTTCTCAGGGGACTATGTTATAAAGGTGCAATTCAGCCTGAGAGTCTGCCTTTGCAAACTGGCTGTGGACTAGGGTCAAAGCACCCTGCACAAATACTGGGAAACCTGGTACTAATTAAAGCGAGATTCCCTCATAATGGATCAATATCCAAGTGTGCAACAGGCTGTTGGCAAAAAATAAGCGCTTCTGTTAGTTCCCAAACAACACAGACAACAGACCTTGCTCCCCCACTCCTCAGCAGTTTCTTTGACAGATCAATACAGAGCCCACAAGCCCTGACCAAAGTACATCAGAATCAATACGACAGGGAGATCCAATTTCACCAGCACAACTGATAATGCCAAGCTTGCAGCATTACCTTGGCTGAGGGAAGAGCAATACCTGATAATAACATTTTGTGTTGTTTAAATAGACATTTTATGGATTTAAAAAAAAAAAAAAAAAAAAAAAAAAAAGGGGGTGGGGGGAGAGAAGGGAGCATTAGGGAATTTAAAATGCTGACACACCATCCCCATCCCATCCCATCCCACCCCAGCTTTGTGCCTTTAAAGACACTTAAGGCGCCGACACTAATGAAGACCCTGCTGTGACTTCCTCCGGGAAGATCAGACACCAAGAGAAACCAGCTCTGGGAAATCTGCTACTGATCACTCCCTATAAACAAGCCAATATTTCAGATCCTGTCTGCGGGCAGGTGCCTGAGCCAGGCAAAAATCCAGCGCAGAGAGGCAGCTTTTGCAGATCAGCATCACAACCGCTCCATCTAGTGCATCAGCCTCACACAGCAGCACCTCCCTGGGAGCCAGAACCGCTCGGCAGCAGCCCCGCCTGGGCAGCCGGGAGGTGCAGGCACCTAACCAGGCTGTGCGGCTCACAGAGATGGGGGGTACAGCAAATGGGTCTAGGGGCAGAAGGGGAATTTGGGAGCACACGGAGTGAGGCATTCAGCGTGTGTGGCTGGGCTCAGGATGGTGACAAGGCAAGATGCTGCAGTAGTTACATTAAGGATGCTCTTAGCCCTGAAGTCCTATCAAAAATAGCTAGAGTAAGGAAGATGTAACAAAAGAGGAGGCATTAGGGAGTTAATTCTACCTTACTGCTAGGCAATATATTCCGTTTTGACCATATATTGATGAACATAAGCATGCTCACAAAACCCAAAAAGCTTGGCTTTTCCAAATTTTTCCTATTTCCCTCCTTCTGCAGGAAGGACACTGAAGCTGTTGGGCTTGGTAGGACAGGAAATAGCACAAACAAGAGCAGAAGAAAACTCCATTACCTTACACCTTCATTATACAGGGAAAAAATGAAAAAGATTGCTCACATAAGTGATGCTTTCTTCAGGCAATTACTATAATGTAAACAAATTGTTTAAAGCCACCAACCAAGGCATTTGCTGTTTTCTGTCAATATTTTCAGACTCCTCCACAGACCTGTTGGAAAATCTCAGTCTATGGAAAATTCTCCTCATATCTATAGTAGAGCAGAGCTGGAGCTGGTAAGGGTCCAGCACATCTCTGCTGGCCACCATAGGCAGATGGACTCCTACAGTAATTGTTGCTGGATGGAGAGCATCCCTACTTTTCCCATACTCGATGGGCATCATAGTACAAAACACCCAGAGAATAAAAATTTTCCACTGAATGGGATTCAAAGATGCTGAGCCAAAAGGTCGTTTGTTGGAGATAAAGTGAAAGAAGCAGAGCAGAATCAATGGCTTTTTCTAGATAAAGAAATTATTTGCTCTGTTTCTGGACATAATGACAGACTAACAAAAAAAAAAAAGGTATAAAAATTTCAATTAAGTAATTTCTTTTGTTTCTGATGGGGATCTTTTACATTTTAAAGAATTTTAATTTTCCTTTGCTATATGAGTCAGTACTTTTTCATCTTGATTTCTCATGGCCCTTCCTACTCCTCCTGGTACTATAATGAAAGGCCTAGCTGTGTGGAGGGAGATAACACTGCTCACACCAGGGAAGAAGAGCTAGTACACTCCTCTCTCCCAGTCACACGCAGCAGAGAAAGTGAGTCACAGATAACCATGGACAATCCCATCCTCTTTCTGCCCTTAGCTGAGTAACAAGGAGCCAAAGCAGGGCTCTCCTTCCATGAGAGATCCTCTTCTCTGAAGGTTGGCTGCCTGCAGACTCCCACATCACCAAGTGGACCTTCACAGGGCTTTCACAGGATAAAAATGATAACAGCTTCTGCTGCTGTGTATTTTTACTTACTGTGGAATTGCTGTAGATGCTTTGAACTTGCTCTTTGTCTAATTTCCTTTGGAAAACAATCTCACATTTATTTTGATCCTTATTGACCCTGGCCAATCACAAAACCTGTTAATGCATCTCATCCCTGTTAATGCACCTCATTCCTGCTTACATCAGGATTTTCTTAAGAGGCTGGAAATGAAAAAAGCCAGTCTGCTCCCAAAGGGACTTTTGCCTTCTACAGGACTGTGATATTTAACTTCAGGTCACTTCATCTTTGTAAAGTGTTGCAAAGAATCCTTCCTGGGATAAAAGCTGCAGCAATCTATTCCAGCCTAAACCTTTCCTCTGACCCTTTGAAGTCAATAGCAGCACTGCCAACCACAAGTGCACCAACATCATGAATCAAGTCTCCAGGAGCATGGACATGAGGTAGAAAGCATATTATAACTTCTCTTGGAGTACAAAAAGAACAGTAGTTTTTCTGCCTCTTTCTCCTAACCTCTGAATGCCCAGGCATGGGAGAATTGTGTTTTCAGATGTTTTCAACACCAAAGAAGTCCAGCAGCCACTGGAGGGAAAAAAACCCACAACTGAGAATGTGACTGTAAGAGCCAAACCAAAACAATGTTAAGCACTGGAAAGTCACAATGAAGTCACAAGGCCAGAGCCATGGCAGTGGCCTTCACTGGCAGTGCACTCCTGCATTTCAAAGGGGCTGCACAGCACCTGATGGTGAAGCTTGGGTGGGATGCAGTCACAGTGATGGCTTGGCTGGACCACTCTGGCCTAGCCTGGGTGGCATCCCCCACTGAAGGATGCTTGGTCTGCTGGAATTGCTGCATCTCCTCCTGTTCTCAAAGCCAATGCATTTGCTGAGAGATCAAAAAGTCTTTGTTATCTACTTACACTACGTCAAATCACAGAAAAGGGAGGGAAAGATGACAGCATAGATTTGAGAGGGAAAGGAAAGGGGTGCCCCTTCTCCTTCCATGGCAGTCTCAAAGTGCAGTGACTGAAGCCTGTTTCCCTGTTCAGAGAGGGGGTCCATATGCCCAGTCTTCAGCATTTCTCTTGGAGATACTCAATAGCTACCGAGCAGTTCCTCATTTCCCTGTGGCTGTGTACCTGTGTTTTCTAGCAGAGAAAGTAAGGCCCCACCAGTCTGATGTTTATATTTCAGTGTTTTAGAAAAATGTCACTTAAATGAACTGGATTGGACTGAAGCTGGGTAGCTATTTTTTCATACATACACGTTATCATACCCAAGAGCTCTTCATTGCCTATGTACAGGGCACCCTTGTCATGCTCTTCTTTCTTGCATGCCATGAATTCCCTGCAGAAGAATCCATACTGCAATTTCACAGAAAAAAAAAGTATGCAGCTAATAAAAACTGTCCTGCAGCTCTGTGGCAGCATTTATTTCAGTGCCTGCTATCCACATGACTCAGCCAATGTTCAGTGCTATTAGAGAAATTCCAGGGCTCAGAGAAATCCACTTAGGGACATTACATCCCTCAGACTGGCACAGAGGGGAAGTATTTAATTAAAAGACAAACAAGGAATTTTGGTTCCTTGAACCATACCAGCCTTTATCCTACAGGAGTCTTCAACATCAGAGTGAATCCCACAGATATCTGACATCTACCAAATGCCATTGAATTTGGTCTCTGATTTTTCCCTGGTATAATTATTAGACTGGCCAAATTACTTTTACAGGAATCCCAAATTGCTGCAAAAAAGTCACTCTTATAACTCTACTTCTATAGATTAAGCTCCCATTAACAAATGGAGTTTAGGACTACTGCAAATTGCACATATTTTGATAGCTGTTATTGACATGTAAAATGATTAGACTCAGAAATCATTTGAATGCATTTTTAAAAATGCAGTCCTTCTTATAAATGTGCATAATTTGAAGCATCTGAGTCTGAGAGAGATGCATATTGCCATTTGCAGAGTTCTTTCTGGTTTTTTTTCCCTCTCTCCTATTATTATGATAATCAACATTTGTATGAAAATATTTTGGATCAAATATTACTTCATACATGATACGCATGAAGTTTAGTTTTCTGGGATTTATTTTCTCTATGGGCCATATATAACTGAGACACATTCATTGAAGCAGAAATATCAAGTTCTAATAAATATTAGAATTCACTTCATTAATTAGTGCCTGAACTAAAATATCTTTGTTCTCTTTTCTTTAAAGAAGGAGATTGTCTTAGAAAGCAGACTAAGCTTGTTTATTTAAAGTACTTCTCCCTGTCAAAACCCCATTGCCTAGAATTCATCTAAATATTCTAAATATTCACCCAAAATATATATTTATCTTGAGCTGAGGATAGAACTGTGTGTAACAGAACTCTTCATCAAAATAATAAGGGTGAATTTGGCTTTGCCCTTTCATTTTGCTGATCTAATTGTCAGTTATTTATTTGCTGCTTGGGAGAATTCCTTTCCATCTCTTTTGCTTCTGTCTGCTTTTAAAGCAGGTAGAGAGAACACCCTGTCATTAAATGTGTGCCATGGATGTGGCTCTTCCATCCATTAACAAAGCAAGATCCATCTTTATTTCCTTTGCCCAGTGAGTCTGGCAGATGGATGGCTTGTATACTCAGTCCTCTGTCTCTCTGCTGTCATTCCTGACTTGGTCTAAACAACCAATAAAGCAATAAAGCAATAAACCAATAAGCAATAAAAAACCAACCAACCAAAACAAAACAAAACAAAACAAAAAACAAAAAACAAAAAATCCCAAAAGAACCAAACCCCCCCCCCAAAAAAACCCAAAAAAACCCCCAACCAACCAAAAAACAAAAAAAAAAAAAAAAAAACAAACAAACAAAAAAAAAAACAAANCCAAAAACAAAAACAAAACCCCCACACTCACGACTGCAAAAGACCCTGCTCATTGTAGCTGCAAAAAGTTTATTTTCACATACTTTTTAGTATGTTTCCAGCTCTGGTTTTAAGTGCTTCCAGCACTTACAGGAGAGCAACTTTCACTGTTCCTCCTGGGAGGTCATTCCCCAGCCCAATAAATCTCACTCCCAAGAAATTTTACACATCCCCTCCTGTGCTCACAGCACTTTTCCAATCTTGGCCTATCATGAGTGGAACAAATATCTTTTTCCCCACGGAGTTTATATAGTAACACAATAAAGTTGCAAAAGCTGTGCACTCCACTGAGTTACTTCCACTCACCAGAAATTTATGGGATAGCAATTTCTGTGTTGCCAGCAAGACATAATTTAAGATTTCAATAAATTACAAATTTCTACTGAAATGCAAAGCCATCCGAAACAGACGATACTTCATAGAAGACATAGGAAAAGAAGCATGGAAAATCTTTAAACTGCTGACACCAAGGGAAAGTCTGATGGGTTGCTCTCCCTCTATATTCAGCAGACTGGTTACAGATATCTTGCCAGCATTTACTCTGCCTGTGATGTTTTCTTTCTCCTTTTAAAAACCAGCAACTGAGTTATTTTAGAAATTAGAAAAAGAAATGTTTTGGTTGCATTCTACTTAACCCAGCTTGAATTAAAAGTGATTTCAAAGTAATGCCTTAGCTGCAGTTAGGGAATTACCTCGCTGTTTGAGATGGTGTGCCATCTTCCCTCACCCAAGGACAAGCAAACCTGGGGAGCTGCCTGGCACTGCCTCCACGGCAGGCACTGAGGGAAGGGCAAAAAAAAAAAAAATCCCCATGGAAATTTCAAGGAGGGAAACATTCTTCCAGGGTCTGGTGATCATCAGGACAGCTATTTGATACAGAGCCAAAAAAGGAGCGGGCAGCACATCGAAATCCTGAAGTCTTTTGCCCCTGTAGCTGAAAGGAAGTCATTTACTCTTGCTCATTCCCTTCAGGCCTGGCAAGTGCTGCACTGCAATGGTGTAGCTTTCAGAGCTTGTTTCAGGTAGACTAAATGCATGAGTGTACAATGCCCTCATTTACCATGTGGCCGGTGATAAACATCTGCACCACAGAGCGGCTTGAGGCTTTCGAGCTGCAATCGCCTACAAAATTGCACACACATTCACCAGTTTGCCTTAGGAAGGTCCCCTCAGACAAATCCCAAGATGACCGGCTAAATACGAGAAAGCTCTGAAAATTACTGCATCAATTTTTTGAAATCTTTCCCCAAAATGATTTTTGCTATTTGTAGATCAAAAGCCATTGTTTATCTCAACTTTTAAAGAAAGGCAAAATTCATAGCAGATTTGTCTCCAAATACTTAAATAGCTGGGTGGCAGACTTTTTTTTTTTTTTGCTATTCACTAAAATAAACATGTGAAATTTGCCACTCAGTTTTGTTTGCAGGAAGGCATAACAGGAAGGCACCATGATTTTTTAAAAAATGTTAAGGGTTCAAAAGTCAGACAGCTGGAAGAAAGATGTCATGCCCCTGGGGAGGTGCAATTCTCTCTCTTGGCTCACTCTTAAGGATAGAGAGTAAAGAGTCTATTCAGAAACAAAGACAGAGGTACCTATAAGTAACAAATGCAGCTTTGCCATGCTTCATCCTTGGGACTGGAGCAGTTCTTATCATGATTTGGGATGTCCACTAGTCCCTGATCAACTACTCTTGCTCTGGTTGTGTAAGCAAAATAATATATTTCAAATCCAACCCTTCTGAGCTTGCCAAAACTGCTTTAAATCAGAATAAAAATCAGAATTATGTCTTGCATACTCTGCCTTTTTGTGTTACGCCTTGGTATCACTTATCTTTTTTCAGATAAAAATGTCACAGTTTCATTGGTGGTTCAAACCACTAACATTTACTGGCAGCCCTAACACTGGGCAAGAGAGGACTTAAATTAAAAAGTGGCAAGCAGATGACTGCTAATTATCCTTTCACTCATAAAGTTTAAATATAGCTGCCTGTGTTTGAACACAAAGAAGGCCTGCAATTAAGGCACATTCAATTGCAAATGCACCACAACCCTTCTTTACTGTGCTTGTAGATGATGCAAAACAATACCTCAATACCAATGCTCCTTAGTGGCTGTAATTTTCTTCAGGAATGTGTGTATTAGTCATGGATACATGTTAAAAGCTGTGATTCTACCCCCAAAACCAGGAAAAGCAAACACACATGCTCCGGAGGGAGAGCTTTGCTCAACATGCTCTTTACAGTCTGGTTCTATTATATATTCAACATCCTTATTCTGTCAAGAAGGCATTTGAACCTTTTGGTATCCAATAATTTGTAAAGGAATCTGGCAGTGGTTACCCTTGCCTTGGAAGGGTGTACACTTGATGGACAGGATCCCTTAGGATAATCACATTTCTGTGGTGGGGAAATTCTGGCACTTCTCTGCTGCTTCGATTCCTCTTCCTGATCCCAAAACTAGAAGAAAAAAAACCTGCACCAAAAATCTGTACAATGAAAAGTTACAGAAACTTCAGTTAATTTCTTGAAGTGACAATTTACCATCTTCAAATTTTGTCAGATACTTCTCCTGAAAATTAAGAAATATGCCTGAAATCAGGATAATTTCTGCAAGAAAAAAGAAAAAGTTCATTTTCACAAAACTCTTATTTCATCAGGAAAAAACTGTATTCAGAGAAACTTAACTTAATAACTTTAATTAAGTAAGAGTGATGCCAGAGCTCGTGTTTCCTGATCCTTGCCACTGTGCCGAGCTTTATCTTAGAAAGGCTCTGGAGCACTTCTCCTTCATTCCTAATACTCAGCAACCCTTCTTTTTACATTGTTTTAGGAGATCTTTTACCCTTTCCCAATAAATTCTTGACACGGAAGGAATCTCTGCTTGGCCTGTACAAATTCTGACCTTTATCTCTCTGTGACAGACAGAAAATAAACTTACTGTTTATTTACTTGATGTTATTAATTGCAGGCTATTGCATTATTATTTCATAAACTTAATGCCATTAATTGGAGGTTCCTAATTCCTTCACATCTCAGTGCATTAGACTCAGATGGGCAGGATACAACAACCTCACATGTACCTAACCAGACATCAGCAGAGGATCACCAAAAGTGATGTGTAGGCTATCAACACATTATAAATGATATTAACTGGAAGCTATGGAGGATGCAGAAAATAAGTTAGTAGGGAAGAGGGGAGTGAAAGACTGGGCAGAAAGTGAAAGGAAGAAAGAGGTGAAAGGAAGAAAAGAAAGAAAGAAAGAAAGAAAGAAAGAAAGAAAGAAAGAAAGAAAGAAAGAAAGAAAGAAAGAAAGAAAGAAAGAAAGAAAGAAAGAAAAAGAAAGAAAGAAAGAAAGAAAGAAAGACTCTTATTTCCAGTATAGTTTGGATAGGAACAATGTGGTAAAGGTGCCAAAACAGAGCTACAGACTGATGCATCCATCTAGGGGAAATAGTGTAGGGTGCTGTGCAACTGGGCAAATTCCCCAAGTGGGAGCCACCACAATTTGTGTGTGAGACTGAAGTCATGCCTGAAGTTGAAGGGAAACAAAAAGCAACTGCTTTTAATGGGAGTCCACTCTCTCTAAACAAATTTTCTTCTAGATCCTGTAAATTGTGCAAACATTAGAAAATGTGGGCCAAGCTACAAAGCACATATTTAATTCAAAACAGCTGTTAAATGCTACATTGTCTGAAAAAAAAAATTACAGTAAAAATATTATAATTATTTAGAAAAGATTTTTAAAAATATTTTTTCTCGTGTGAAGTGTCACCCTGCTGCCATCTGTGGTTGAATGCTTCCTCTTCCACATTTTCCTCCCAGCACCACTCTGCTAGATCCTGTATTTCTCTGAATAGAGCCAAGCGTGAGAAACGTGAAGGGCGATGCAGGATGTGTCAGAAACATGTATGAAATGTGAGAGAAATAGGAGAGGGTAGAAAAGAGTCTCATCAGCAAAGGATGCAGTGGTTTAAGCTGCTCTTTAGCTCCTCTGTGGAGCACTCCCTCCACCTGAGAGCGCGGCCGCACAGCAGCTTTGCAGCTCCAGGCAAAGCAGGGCCTAAAGCAGGGCCAACACTTCTGAGCCCATTACACTAAATACTTGATAATGATAAAATTTACTAATATTTCACTGTTTCAAAACTCAAAAATTGTGACAACATCAAAGGCACAGACAATTTATACAACACGCCATCTTAGAAGTCCAGTTCTGCATCAAAACCTCAGGATGGGGAACAAGTTTTCTCAGCTCACCACCAAGGGAAAGTGTTGACTGCCTACAAACTCTGCCTGCATTTTAGGAAGATCACACTGCTTTCCACATGAATGAAGAGCAAAGGTACCCCTTGTTGTGGTAAGGTTTAAGACTGACAATTTCAAAGATAAAGTGAGAAGTGAATGAACTCAGAACACAGAAGTCAGGATTTTCTATTTTCTTCTGGATATTTTTCCTTTTTCGCCACTCAGTTTGTACCTGAGTAAAACCAATACCTGCATTTGTTAAAAGTGGCAACATGCTAGGTAAAATGCTAGGGGAAAAGGAAGAAAAATAAAAGATTATCACAAAAAATATGTTTGCTTTATGATAAAGCATATTCAATGAAAGTTAGTAAAAATTCAGAAATATTACTAATGCTGGTGTTATTGAAAGCTGAACTCTTACAGGATTTCTGGCACTGGAAAGATTCTGATTTCAAAAAGCCGAAATAAATTTTAAAAATGTAAATTCTTCACCAACCTTTAAAAAACCTGCTAATTCTCCCCAGCCTTTTGACCGTAAGTTGTGTCTGCTTTTTCAGGAAACAATGGCAAAAACAGAAGGACATGCAGGAGTGGAGTGGGAAAGAAAGATAAACGATTTATGCTAATGATGGATTTGGCTAATGAAACATCCAGGTTTTAAAACTAAAACAAAAGCTTCTTTAGAACAAGGTGCTTACATTCAGTAAGAGAAGAAGAACAATTTTTCTTCAGCTACTCTTTGAATCACTTCTTCAGCCTTCATACTTGACATGTGGTCTAATATTAAGTGGTTACTTGCTAGGAGCCACAGAGCAGCAGGAAGTGCTAAATGCCAAAGGGCCTTGAGAAACTAAAACCCACTCAGCAGCAAACCACTGAGCAGATCTCACCATCAGCTACTGGTCTAGCTGCTGCAAAACATGCATCAAATACTCTGCTCCAGTTGTTTGGAGTTAAATTTCTACTTAGCCAACCATGAAGATTATCATCACATGTAATTTATTTTTTTTTAAGCCTGAGTCCAAGTCTGAATATATTATTGTAAAGCTTTTGTCTTGGAAACTATGCCATGTGTAAATGACATGTAGAACACATGGTTTATATTTGTAAACCATGACATTCCCAGGGTTTCCCCTTTCATGCTTAATCAGGCTGGGTTAATAATAAGAACCTACTCCAGTTATTCTGCAAGAGTTGGTAGGGAATAATGTCTTCCAGCCAAATCATTGTCTGGCAGGTTCTTATTTTGTGTGTATTTTGGTATAAACTTGCATTAGAAATGGCTGACTCTATTCTGACACATGCTTCTTCTCTATATGCCCATCTCTTTTATAAACTGAACTGTTTTTCAGGCAGACTTGAACTTTGTCAGTGTATGCAGTACAAATGATTCCTGAATTTTTCCTCAGCATCATTCTGAAACTACAAGTTACATGTGAGGTTGACCAGGATGGGATTTAGCATTACGAGATGATGGCCTAAATAGATGATTACAAAGTAGCTGCTTCAGTTCTGTAAGTGAAAGTCAAATTTCATTTGGTTATGCTTGCTGCCTCTTCCTAATAGTTTAAATTTTAAAATTGCTGCAAAAATACTAATGTTAACTTAGGACAGGATGCACTAACTCTTGGAAACAACCTAGTCATGCTGAGTCGAGTTTCTAAATCCCCCCAAATTATTATTTGTCTTAACTTCTACTATTGATTTATACCAAAAATTGCCTGCCTTGGGCTTCTTGCAAAATTCTGTACCTCAATTTATGTTGTAAACAAGTCCTGCTTAGTATGATAGAGAATGATGTTTTCCCATAACTCCCATATTTTCATAAAATTTATCAAAATCAGCTGCTTTATTTATCATATTCTCCCACAGCATGAATATTCTCCCTCATCAACCCCATGTTAGGACTGAAAAACAACATTTTCCTAGCTCCCGGAGAGATTGGTAGGGCTCTTTCTTTGTGTATATGGAAACTGGAATCTGTAGTTTTTTGGGGAAATATGAGTACAAGTGTAGAAGGAAATACAGGCACACATTAACAGCTACCTATCTACCCACCCAAAATTTACCTTTTCCCCTAGATTCCACACTCCCAGATAATCAGATCAATGTCTAGAGCATATTCTGGGTTTCACCCTTTCTAGATCTCAAATACCTTCAGCTGTCAAAAATGTGTCCTTTGCATCAATCAGAGAATTTTTTCAATAAAAATAGAATCTGACATTTGTTAAGTTTGCAAAGTGGGGCACTCTAATCATGAAAAGCTTAAATAAGTCCAAAAATTATAAATTTTCTTTTCATATAACATCAGCCACTTTGATGTTCTGATCACTATAAGAAAGCTTCCCCAGTTCTTCACTTAACTGGGGGATTTTAAGCAATCTTTTCACCCACCATACTTTGGAGTCAGCAGCAGATGGCATAATTGATGTCACTCATTATCATTTTGAATAAATTAACCCACAAAAACACCTGAAATTATCCTGGGATGTACAGGTTTTGAGACAGGACTGCCACTTACATTCAGGCTTTAATTTTCTTCCTCAATGCAACATCCGGGCTATAGCCTGAGGTACTGATGAATTGCTGTCTGAATTCTTTGGTAGGTTTTTTTTGTCTGTCATCAGAAGAGCTCAAAGAACCCCATGAAAGAAATGGAAAGTTGCATGAGGAGCTCACCCCTCCACTGAAAGGTGCATTTCTTACTAATGGAACAAATTATCTGAAACTTTTTGCTGCCAAAGAGCGAGACCTTGAGAGGAACTGCAACAATACGAGAGCATCAATCCCAGAGCAGAGAGATGGGTGGTTTTCTGACTTCTGATCTCAGCAGTAAAGTTCCCTTTTCACCAAGATGTAGCTCACCACAGACCTCACCACCTTCGGAACAAAGTGCAAGGCTGTACAATAAAACCCACAACACTAAAAAGAGAGCGAACTGGAAAGTGTCTGCACGGACATGCAGATAAATGCAGATAGAGAGCAGGCACCATAGCAGTGCACAAAGAGTCACTGCCACTGCCACTGCTTTGCCATTGGATGTGATGTGAAACAGCACCTCTTCCACCCTGCAACCCAGGACCCACAGCTCATGCTGAGAGCTACCTTCAGCCCCACAACCCCAAATCTAGGTTTTGGATGAGTTCTGGGAAAGCGTTTGAACAGGGTCTCGTTTTTCCAATTGCAGTTCAGTTCCCATCTGTGTTGGACACATTAAGAAACTCGACTGACTAATCCGTCTTTAAGGTGGGTTTAAATCTAGTCACTAAACATGGAAGACTGCCTAAAGGTACGTAATTCAAGCAGCTTTCTGCAAGTGGCTCTGGTGTTGGCCTGAAATTTTAGAAGAGTGTGTTTTGCTCCACTTATCTCCTTCAGATGCTCTGACAAACCAGCCAGTTGTCAGCTGGGGCATACCATAATGTTGAAGTGATGCACAAGCTATGCTTGCCACGGAGGTTTTGAACTTTGCTAACATTACACTTTTTCAGGGTCTAAATCAAAATTCTAGATCATACCACCCATACTTGTGATGAGTATTACTTTATTCCTCCTAGGAGCTTACCACAAATAAAAAGGCCTGACAAAACAGCGGATGGAGATGATAGGCCAGAAAGAGAAATGAAGTCATCTTCTACCACTAGCACTAAAAGAAAAGGTCAGCTTTAAGAAGAAAATCCTGAAAATATATTGTCTTCACATACTGGATGGCAGCTAATGAAGTGAGATGCTGTGAAGAGATACCAGGAAGTTGCTTCTGTCAGTGTGTAAGAACAGCAGAAGAAGGAGTAGGGCTAAGAAAGCACAGACAGCATAATCATGAGGACCACTCAACCAGCCTCACTGCACTATCCAGATACATACAGTACTGACCTAGAATAACAAACAGATGCATTTCATGAACTACTGCCAAAGCTGCTTTTAAAAAAAGACATTATATTTCCCCTAGCTAGAAGGGTCTCTAAATAGATTGCCTTTTAACAGATCCTGCATTGAGAATGGTAGATCAAGAGGTAATAAAATAAATGACAGTGTGAACCTCTACAGGGGTACCAACCCATCACTGAAGGAGTGTGAGGAGACAACATCTCAGCACAACTGAGACAACATGTCAGGTTCTAGAAAATGGAAACAAGTGTGCAACAGAAGCTGCCAACAGTTGCAAGTGACTCAGTCTCGGAACAGGCATAAAGCAAATATTTTGCAAGTTATTTAAAATGCAAATTGTTCTTCTATACATGCAGCTGTTGGAGCACAGGTAACATCTGATGTAAATGAGTCACCTACTTTAATCAAATGATATGGCTAGAGGAAAAGGTAGAAGCAAAAAATAATGGCTCATATCGTTTCTTCACATTTCTGTCCCTATTACAGTTGTTCTCCAGGGGGAGTGAAAAAGCAGGCTATTTTAATGGCACCTCAGTATAAAACAAATTCTCCAACCACCACATTAAAAATTAAACAGCTTTGCATCTTTAATGCATACTTTCCTTTTCAAAGACAGAATCAACAGTTGTGTGGCCATATGTAAGTGTTTTTGTTGTGTCCAATGAGCAACTGGAAAAAAAAAGATACAGGAAGCAGAAAGGGAGAAAATACACAACTAAAGAAAATATGACCAAAAAATAAAAAACAAAGAAAGCAAAACTTGTTCCTTACTGGCAGGAAGCACATCCTCAAAATTAAAATAAAAAAATCAAGTCAAGCAACAAGGATGCTAAAATGTCATGTGTAAGAAACTACAAATAACAACACATCTTTGAAAATACTGTCATTTTACCTCCACTAGATTTGCCGGTCTCTCACAATGAACACAGCTCATTGTCAGTAGTCTTAAGCCACCAACCAACACAGTCTACACTGATATGGTCTCAATCTTGTCAGCCTCTGTGGTGATCCCTCTGTGGGGATCCCTCTGGATCCAGGGGTGTACACATCCAGTCACAGGGCATGGTTCATGCAGCACTCTCCAGGCAATGCTGAAATACACCTTACACCTAAAAGTAGTCCTTTCTGAAGCACTAGAACCTCCTCCCTCCTCCCTGTCCCAAATGACCTTCACCATAACTTTTAAGTAGGGACGGAAAAAGGTAGACCAGAAAATGATACAGAAAATAGCACAGAGTTGTTTTTGCTAGCAGCGTCTGGCCCCATAAGCTGAATCTACTTGCTCCTATGTGACTAAGCAAGTTTTCACTCCCTCTCTCCTCATCAGGCAGGCATAGCTGTATACTTGATCTTCCCCAAGCAAATGTTCTGCTTCATCTTAAGATTCCCTGAGGAACAAACGTAAGAGAACATTGTGGTCCATTGCAGGCCCAACCATGCACTGCACTGTCCTGTGCTGCCGCAGAGGAGGTCCGTCAGTGCACCTGGAGCTTAAAGAAGGTGGTGTTTCATGGGTACCTCTGTGCAGCAGGGTGAATGCATCCAAAATACCAACATTGCCAGGGTGTGTGTGCCTACAGACTTCTAGTCAACAGAGCAGGGCTGATTTGCAACTGGGCAAGCACACATTTTCAAAATGTGCTCAGCCCTACGGAGACCAGAATTTCATTTTCCTTGGTGCCCTACCTCAGGACACAGACCGAGTAAAGCACAGCCCAGCCACTTTGGCAACTTTCAAGTCTCTGCATTGTAAACTAGGACCCTCACTTCCTCTCATTTTATACAGCAAAGCTTCTCCAAATCCTGCAGGAAGCTTACTCTGTCCCAAAGGGCCAGCTTCCACCCCCAGTCATCCTGCGTGCCCTTGCAGGGATTGACTCCTGAAGGAAGATAGTGGGATTCTGACTTACACATTGGTTTTTCTCACCTAATAAAATCCCGAAGCAGATACAAGGGCACGAGGTAAAATTCTGACATGCAGTTGAAGTGTAATGTGTGAAGCAGCAAGATGAGGGGTTTTGATGTCCTGGCAATACACCCTGAAGTTTTCCTGGGAATTATCTGCCCTTGCAGTCTGAGATGCTTTGGCAAATGGGTGCACAGCCACGATGCTAGGATCTTTCTGCTCAGGATTCATTCATTTATTTGTGTGTGTGAATATGGGTGGGTTTAAAAAGCCTGGAACTCTCCAAACTCTCTTCTCTTATCAAGGAGAAGATCAAGCACCACGTACCCCAGAAATCCACACCACTGGCCACCGAGAGACGACAAGTCCTACGTCTGGGAGAGCAGGACAGGGTATCGGCAAGGATGTCTTTCCCCAAATTCCCAAATGCAGCTCGGCTCGAGGTCTCGGACACAAGGACCCTTTCCTCCCTCCCCCTTACCTGAGCCGCCCACGTTGGACCGCAGCAGGCAGGTCCTCCGGGAGGAGAAGGAGGAGATGTCGCTTTGGGAGCGGCCGCGGGGACCAGGCAAGGACCAGAAGGGCAGCGGTGCTGCCCCGCTGCTCCCTGGCCTCTCAGCCATCGTCGACGGGGAGCCGAGAAGGGCAGGGAGGAGAGAAGAGGAGGGAAGAGAGGCGGCGAGGGAGGGGACAGGGAAAGTTTGCAGAGGAAGAGCCGCCCCTCTCCTCCGACCGCCCCGCCGGGACGCCGGCGGCGATTTTGGGTCTCTGGGAACATAAATTTCGTGTTTGCACAGGAGCAAAGCAAAGTAGGGGGGTTGGGTGCGCGGATGCACCCATCCCCCAGGGTGTCCTCATGCTCCCGCCATTGCCATCGGAGAAAAAAAGTAAAAAAAAGGAAAAGAGAATCAGTTAAAAAGAGCCGAGTAACGCACACCATCACTTCTGTTTTGTGTAACAGGGTGCCCTCTCCCCCGCAAAGCCGGAAGGTTGCACAAGGCACCGCATCCCTGCAGAAGAGCCGCGAGAGAGACGAGTCAAATAACCTCCCCACCCCATCACCTCCCTCCCCATCTTTCTTAAGGATTGGGTTGCATCTAAGAGACTTAACTAACTTCGGCAGGAAGGTACTGCCTTTCAGATCAGTCACACAGACCTAGGCAGAAGCAAAATCAAGCTTCATGGTTTCGTTTCCTGGTGTTTTACAGAAACCCTTTTACAACAAGATGCACCTCTAAAAGGAAATTTAATGTTCACACTGCTTCTTACAGGCAAGTCATATACATTCTACCCCCTTGACATTGAATAAAATCCTCACTGCCGTGCAGCCACAATCACAAAGATAGAAAAGACTGCACCCTCTATTTTTAATGCATCCAGAGTTGCATTATCTAATTATCCAATGTGAAAGTTGCATTCAGCCTGCATTTTAACAACTACGACTCTCAAGGTCTGAATCAGAACCGATCAAATCTGAAATTTGTTCATGTGAAATTCAGTTTCTGGTTTCTGCTTCCACCCAGGCAAGCGCCTTCATCTCAGCGCCGAGCCCGTGCAGCTCCCCAGGCGCAGGGGTTTTGTGATCTTCCCAGCAGTCACCCTCCGCATTTGTCGAAGCAATTGATCCGGCACAGGAGTCTCGTATGTCAGCCATTGGTCAGGTCGAAAGGTCTTTTCTGCTCGGCTTCTCTCAGGGGATTGCCTTCATTATTTCCTCTCCTTCTTCCCTCTGCTGCCAGACCAGCCTGCTCCTTCCCCAGCCACAGAGCTTTCCCAGCAGGACTGTGCTGTGAGAGGGAGAGGCACTGGCTTCTCACAGGGCACGGCAGTGAGCTCCGTGCTTACAGCCGCTCTCACGGGGCCCAGAGGCTGCGTGGTCACACCAGCAGGAACGCTGGACCCGTGCTCAGAGAGCTTTCTGCAGCTGTGCACACCAGTCCACGTTATTTACAAAATCTGACAATGTGCTATTTTTATTATTTACCCTTTGCAGCTTGCATCATTACAAATGTGACCGTACACCAAGGACCTTTTTCCCCACCTTGGATTTCAGTACCTGGGTGTGTGTGGGCTGGTGGCATTTTCTGGACCTGTTTATACCTTAATCAGAAGTGTACTCATCACCGCTGTTTACTGAAATGTTTGCCACTTTTCTTTTCCCTTCCTTTTTGTATTTTTTTTAAGAGGTGTGATCAAGTTCATTATTGAAATACATCGTCCCTGCTCCAAACCTCACCAAAGTTTATGGCAGGTCAGTGAACTTTGGGTCAGACCCTGACTTTTTTTAATGCCATTTTTTCTTCCAAACATTTTGAGCTACAGAGCAATTGTAACTTTGTCATGCTGTACAGAATGTATGCTTCAAAATTCCCACATTAAGGAGCTGCTCAGTGTCTGCAATCCTCTGGTGTGATCAAAAAGGAGAACATGAAGAAATTGAAAGATATACTAGAAAGGATACCATACAAGAGGTCAAAGGCATCTAAAGATTCCTTTTGAGAAGCAAAGGGGTGAAGGAAAAAGAAGACATAAAGTAGGTCAATGGTGAATGTAAAAGAGATATGAAGAGGCTCCTGTTGTAATATCAAAGTGCTTTGGTAAATCAGAGTAATGTGAATAGTCAAAAAGAATAATGTGCTGGAAATCACAATGTTTTTTATGTGCCTGTAACTTATTATATTAATCAAGGTATATAAATGAAAATATTACAAAATCATGTACATCTTGTTTTCACAGCCCTTTAAATATTATTTGAATTAGATGTAACAGCTGTAGTTAATGGCTCTGGAAACTGAAGCTCTATTCCCATAGAACAGCAGTAAAGTATACATCCCTCCCTGTTGGAGAGAGATTAATTCAGTTGCCTGCTCATTAATTTTCTACTGTTCTGACGAGATTGCCAAAGAAATTTTTATTTGTGGTGCTGATTATGAGAAGTTAGTATTTGCTGATTAAACCAAATTATTTCACAAAGTCTGTCCCATGGCAGCTGGGGGCTGAAGTAAAAACACAAAATTCGGGCATCAGGAAAGACTGGAGAAGCACCAGCTCGGGCAACAAATTGCTGGAAGATGTTATCTTTTAAAGTATGTGCCTGCCACCCGTGATCCGCAGCACAAAGGCCAAGTGTCATCTACTGAACCGAAGCAGCTTCCGCACAGGACGTTCTAATGATCGAAGAAAGAAATGTTTCCTTGACAGGCTTTGGGCCACCTCTCTGCCCGGGAAGCCTCCACGTGCAAGCCGGCTGGAAGGAGCTGCAGAGCGATGTTACACCCGGTCCTTCTTGGGAGGGCGAGAGAAGCTGAGGCTGTGGTCGGAAGCAGGCGGGAAGGACAAACCCAGCAGGCTGCCGAGGCCGGCAGCTCTGGAGCGGAGCGGCTGCAGACCCAAAGCTGGGCCCGGGTCCGGCTGCAGATCCAGCAGACACCGCCAGGCCGCCTCGGGCGAGGCTGAATGGGAGGCCGGAGGAGGAGCCGACGGGGCCCGGGGCGGGGAGGAAGCACGGCGGGATGTCGGCCGAGGCATCAGCCAGTTACTTCATTTTCTTAAAATCCTTAAAATACAGGGGGCAGTTTGTGGTCGAGCAGCCAGATGGAGCGGCACCGATGGGCAAGAGCTCCCGGGCGGCGGGCGGGGCGGGGGAGGAGCGAAGGGGCAGCGGTGCCGGCTGGGCGCCGCGGGGCCCGNGCGGGCGCGCTGCGCTGCTGCTGCCTCTGCTTCTGGGGTTGCCCGGGCTGCCGCAGGCCCGGCCCCGCTACGAGCCCACCTGGGGCTCGCTGGACGCCCGGCCGCTGCCCGCCTGGTTTGACGAGGCGAAGTTCGGCGTCTTCATCCACTGGGGCGTGTTCTCGGTGCCCAGTTTCGGCAGCGAGTGGTTCTGGTGAGCTGCAGCCAGAGCGCTCTGGTCGCGCCGGAGCAGCTGCGGCGGACGGGCCGTGCCGGCGGCCCCAGGGGTCTGCGTGGGAAGCAGCGCTCGGGGCAGCCGGGGATGGTGTGGTGTCCCCCCGTACAGCGGTGGTTCGGGTTGGAGCCCCTCTGCAGGCTGACCGTGGAGCTCAGGTGTGCGGGTAGAGCTCTGTGTCCACCCGAGGCCACGGACTCCATGGCGCAGTTTGCAGAGGAGGTGGAGTTTGAGATGCTTCTGGTGTGTCTGAGCACCTGTCTGCCCAGCCCCAAAACTCCTGAATACCTAGGCTGAAGTGACTAAATTAAGCAGAGAGCTGGTAGAGCTGAGAGAAATGCCTTGCAGCACAACAGTGTTGGTGAGAGGTGGTTGGTGGAGTGGCCAAAAGAGACCTCTCCAGGACCACCATGAAGAGATGGGTGAAGGGGGTCTCCCTTGTGGGAACAGGCATTTGGGATCTCCCAGCCTCTGGAGCAGCCTTGTACAGCTGCTGGAGCCCATCACTACCTGTACTTGGCAAGCAGCCTTGCTGTTTTCTTGTGCACATTTTGTTCTGCTGCTGATTTTCTTCTTTTTTAATCGTTTTGCTATTACTATTATTCAAGAGTGTTTTGCACTTAAGAGAACCTAAAGCTCCAATCTTTCAGATAATTTTAGTTCAGAGGCTCAATGAAAGTGAGTGTTCACTGGTTCAGGCCCTTTGGCTGTAAGTATGTTTTTGCTGTCTCCTTTCCATGCTCTACCAAGTACTTCCTGTGAGACTTCAAATGAGACACATTATTATTTACAGTATGAAGATAAGGGTAGCTTTGTGGCACAGGTATGGTGAACCTTAATTACAATATTTGCAAAACAAGCCAACATGTATCTAATCAAACCAATGTTTTCTGACACCTGTTCTTTTCAGAATTAAGTTCAAGCTTTTCAGCAGGTTTTTAATGCAGACTGCATTTACTAATAAATTACTTTTAGAGAAGCAGGACAGAACTGGGTTTGGGTTCAAGCTTCACTCAGAGTGCTGTACTCTGATAGTGGTGTACAGACTCAGGATTGAGCGTTTGGTTTTTGACCCCAACACTCTAATTGCTTTTTATATTCCTGTATTTTCCTATCCCATGGCAGGTGTGGGTATAGAGGTACTTCAGGGTCTTCTGGCAGCTTGTGCAGTCAGATGACTGAGATCCTGTATGAGCAGTTTCAGATGGAAGGTCATAAACTGTTACCCCCCCCATCCTGTGTGCCTTCCCTCAGAGCTCCACAGCCTTGGCAAGGATGTTTCTAGAATCTAATCATGTCAGCATGGAAGTGTTCATGTTAGCAAACCATTTGACTATAACAGAGAAGCAAGGTTGTCACTTTTTAATTTAAGAAATTGCATACTTTGAAATCAGAGGGTTTCTTGTTTGTTTTTATTTTTAAAAATTTGTTTGTTTTGCTTTTTTGTTGTTATTTCCTCTGCCCCTGGTTCTTTCGATGAGGAGAGCTGTCTCAGCCTCTTTCTTCTAAGTTTTTTTCCCTGTTGGCTGCCAGAGATTGTGTTGGCTTACGCTGAAGTGTTTTTGGGAAGGTTACAACAATATTCACAGTATGGTCTTAGGAGAACTGAGGTCAGAGTCCAGCTCAGGACAGGAGAGAGAAATTAATTTCAAACATTCAAATTCTGGCCTGTTTTATTCCTTCACTTACAATCTATTTTCATATATGTCTAAATTTGACAGGAGGATTTTTGCTGCTTGGTTTCAGTCATAGAAAGGTGACAGAGGTGCATTTGTAAGTGTGTGGTGTTCTTGCAGGGGCAGGTTTTGGTTGCAGGACGTGCCGCCTTCTAGCAGAGTGCCTTTGCTTGCAAGCCTCAGGTGTGCAGAGTCTGCAGTGACCTGGTCACAACTCTCTCTGGCTCTGGGGCTGTGGACATTGGGTCACTCAGCTGCAGTTGTGTAGAGGGCTTGGGAGTGTCAGAGGTAAAGCTGGTGATCCCTATATTTGTGGGTGGCAGGGATTGCAGTGTCAGGGGCAGAGCAGAGATGCCTGATGGCTGAGGTGTGAGACTTGAGGAGGTGAGATATGCAAGTCCAGGAAAAATGCATTTCTCGTGCCGCCTGAGCTGCTTACACAGTCTGTGGTCTCTAGTACAGTTTTGAGATTTGGATATCGACCAAGACTGTAATTTTTCCATTCTCAAAGTGTAGCTGCTTTTTTCATTGTTTCAAATGAAATCATGAGACCTTTCCAAAGTGGAGCGCAAAGATGTAGAGCATGGACAAATAAGATAGAAAAAAGGAAATCTTTGCTAATCAGTACCCTTCTGGAGCAATTTTGTCTTATTGTCAGTGTCATGTACCTCCAATGCCTCTACCTCTCAGTGTTAAATAGGAGCTGATAATTTAAATTCTCTTTCATTTGACTAAAAATACATCAGCAGACATGTTCTGTATTTTGTAGGTGGTACTGGCAGAAAGAAAAGAGAGAACCGTATGTGAAATTTATGGACACAAATTACCCTCCTGGCTTCAGCTATGAAGATTTTGGTCCTCTGTTTACAGCAGAATTCTTTGATCCCAACCAGTGGGCAGATATTCTGAAGGCTTCAGGTGCAAAATACGTTGTCTTAACTTCAAAACATCATGAGGGTAAGTGGAAGCTTTGTGAATGTTAGTAATTGCTGCATTTCTGTCAACAGACGAAAAAAGTGTGTGACTTTTCTACCTTCTAAGAGACATAGAGAAAGCCAGGCAGGCTTACCTGCCCCACCATAGCCAAAGAGGAAACAAAAACCACCCAAGAAATGTGCAGGTGTTTTCCTGACTCTTACACAAGAGCTGTGGCCATGGAGTTTGCATAGGAAGAGCAATAGATTGTGCTACTGTTCTCTTGCCGTAGGTAAGACAGCCTGAAATGGTGGTGGCAGCTGAGCTTCCTGCAGTGTCCACAGTTTATTTTTTATTTCTGTGCACCTTATTGCTGAAGGAACCATAAAAGTGAATTCTGCACTGTTTAACATTTGGAGAGCTGCTGTGAGCAGGCAGTTAACAAACTCCCTTGGTTTCTCCAAGGAATTTAGGAACATGTTCCGGGAGTCAACTTCAGATATAGGAAGGTATAGCTCTTCCTGATGTAGTGCACAGAAGCCAAAACCTTGAACCAGATCTGCAGTTTAACAGGCACAATTTTTTTAGCACTGTAATTGTGAGGTACTTTGCAGAGAAAAGTAAAGAAAAAGCTTCTGGAAGGAAATACAGTAGCAAAGGAAGTATAAAATATTAATATAGTCTACAATACATCTAATGAATGTTGTTGGTCTTTGTGAGATGTGGGTTCAAGGCTGGCAACTTGTGATGTGTCAGTTTTAATCTCAGCTCTGACACACAGAATTCTTGATCTTGATGATTCTTGTGGTGAAATTCCCAGTGACTTCAAAAGAACCAGGATTCACTTTGTCCAGTGGCCTTGTGCATTAATTTTAGGTTGTTTAGTCAGTACAGTTGCATGTATCCAGTTCACAGAAATACCACAAGATTTATTAGACAGTGAGTATAAAGGGGTTAGAAGGTGAGAGTGTGGCTCTTCTGGCAGTGGTCCAAGTCTGCAGTGCAGTAGTATTTGTAAGTGGTTGTGCTGGACTGGTGGGTGTCTGAAAGGTCAAATCCCTCCTGATATTTAATCTTGATGTTTCAAAAGCTGTTTCAGAAGTTTTTGCCCTCTCCTTATACATGTACAGAGTAGTTGATTGAGCTGTTATAAATATCAAGGCAAACAAAAAGTGAACATTTGCATAAGATGGAAACAGAAAATAGGAGAACCTTTGAATGCAAATGATAGCTTGGGCTTTCTGCAGCTGAGAAACAATTCTATCTTTCACTTGCTGATTCTGTATTTACAGTTCACATTTGATGTAGATGCCTCAAAAGCTGCTGTATTTTTGGTTAGTTTCAGAGTCATAGAGTTAGAGAATGGCTTGTGTTGGAAGGGGCCTTGAAAGTCATCTAGTTAATTTAATTGGCACATATGAATAGAATGAATAATTTAAGAGAAGGAATAATTATCCTAAGCAGTACAGAACTGGAAAATATAAATGTATATGCGTACATATAAAAAAATACATGGTGTTCTGATATTAAAACTACTACCATTGTGCATAAACAGGTTATAGGCACACTTTATACCATGACAACAATATTATTACATATTCAATTTTTATTATTTTATTTTTTGCAACACTTCCAACCACTTTCCAGAAAGAACTGTAATGTCCTCTCTTCTTTTCTTTCTTGTCCTCTGATTTTTCTCTTTTTAGGCTTTACATTGTGGGGATCCAAATATTCTTGGAACTGGAATGCTGTTGATGTGGGACCAAAGCGAGATCTTGTTGCTGAACTCGCAAGATCTGTTAGAAACAGGACTGACTTGCATTTTGGCTTATACCATTCCCTATTTGAATGGTTCAATCCTCTCTTCCTTGAGGATGCCACCAATGCCTTTAGGACAAGAAAGTTTCCAACTAGCAAATCATTACCAGAACTCTATGAAATTGTGACCAAGTACCAGCCAGAAATAATTTGGTCTGATGGGGATGGAAATGCTCCAGATACTTACTGGAACAGCACTGGTTTCTTGGCTTGGCTGTATAATGACAGGTACATAATGATGCTGGTTTAGCTCCTTATCTGGAATTCTGCTCTGTGTTTAGTTTGTTTCATTTTCTGTTTGTTCTGTGGAACCTGCTGCTTCTACTTAAGAGGACTTAACAAAATATTAATTCTCCTGAAATACAGAATCCAGATCTTTCCTAGAACTATCAAAGCTGGCTTTAGAAAAAGACTGTTTTGTATTTTTTAAACATATTTGCAACTTAATAATTTAAGATGGTATTGGCTATTCTGCTTAATCATTGTCTTCCCTAAGTACTTGCTGTTGCACAGAAACACAGGATAGCAGGACAGTTTGAGAATATGGATACATTATTGTCATCGCAGACTGAACATCTGGCAGTGGATATGAAGTGCAGAGTGATTTCTGGCAGAGCTCCTGTAAAAGTCTGGAGCTTATTTCCCTAAGAAATTCTGATCTGGACCTTTTATTAGCAAAGCACGAGAATAGAATTCCTGACATTGCACTTAATCTTATTGTAATAAATTAATAGTACAGAAGTCATCCAAAAAGTTCCTGGGAGGGATGTGTGTGGGAAGGGATTACACTGGCTGGGACTGCGTTCCATAGAATAAAAATAATAAAACCCCTCTGTTCCCAGCCCGGTCTGGGACACAGTAGTGACCAATGACCGCTGGGGAGCTGGCAGCATCTGCACCCATGGCGGCTTCTACACGTGCAGTGACCGCTACAACCCCGGGCACCTCCTGCCCCACAAGTGGGAGAACTGCATGACCATCGACCGCAGCTCCTGGGGCTACCGCAGGGACGCGCGGCTCCGGGACTATCTCCCCATCGAGGACTTGGTGAAGGTACCGTGGGCCACAGCAGCTGCTGCCATGCCCCATGCTCTCTCCTGATTGTTATATATTGTGCTGTTTAACAGTTGGATTATATATCTATATTTATGAATAAGATTATTTTAATTCAGTAGTGAATCCGTGAAATAATAAATCATTTTGTTAATTTCCAGCCTTAACGCTGGCAGGATGGAAAAATCCATGTAATTCTTAATCTTTCTCTTAGTTGTTTCTATAGAATGAATTTCTAGTAAAAATTCAGTCAGTTTCTTAGAAGCCATTTTCCCGGTGAGTAACTGGCCAAGGACTGAAACAGGACAGTCTCATCATTACCTTTTTGACCAAGTTTCCCTGTTTCTCTGGTAACTGCATATACAAGCTGATGAGAAGCAAACAGTTGCAGTTTCACATCTCCTGTTTAGGAACTCCTGCTGGAAGGCTACATCTATTCCCTTTACAGATGGGAACAGTTTATAACTCAGCAGTAGTTTTACTTTGTAGCGAGAAACTTTCCTTACAGACCTACAGGTAAACACTACCAGAAGCAGACAGCTGGTGTTGTTAGAACATTGATTCCTTTACTAGCCTGAGGTATTAAAAAAGATTTGAAGCTTAGGAAACGTGAATGAAAGGAAGACTGATCAGACTTTCAGAACAATGCATTTAATTGCAAAATTCAGTTAGTGAGGGAAAGATTGTTACTGTTGCTTAATATTGCTGCTGTTTCTAGTGCTGTCCTCACAAAAGATAATTTGAAATTGAAGTAACCTCTTTTCAGAGGCAGAAGGTTTGAATTAATTCAGCAGCATGTCTGCAGCTGTCTGTTTCTCAGACTTACGCATCTCAGTCATGATCTCTGGAGGGCAGTGTGGATGTGAACACAAATTTTATAGGCTTTGTAGGAGGCTTCCTTGTGTTTTACAGATGTTTCTGTAAAATAGGAAAAACATCAAACAGAAGGAAGTTGCTTTTCTAAGAGTCAATAAAGGTGAAGTAGCAGCTATTTTCCTTATTCTACTCTGGTGCAGAGAAATCATTTGTCCTATTGGTAAAACCCTTACTACATTCTTGCAGAAGTTGAAATGATAAAGAGTTTCAGGAACTGATTCTAATGTAGATTCAGGCAGACATATTGGTGCAAGAAGGTATTTGGGGCTGTTTTTGGACGTAAAAATTGACAGCAGAGCTTTGTTTTGTGGGAGCTTAAATTTTCTATTAACTTTTGGGATGAACC
This sequence comes from Peucedramus taeniatus, assembly GCA_013400575.1. Classification (NCBI taxonomy): domain Eukaryota; kingdom Metazoa; phylum Chordata; class Aves; order Passeriformes; family Fringillidae; genus Peucedramus; species Peucedramus taeniatus. The sequence continues at coordinate 137,720 of WBNO01002446.1, read as the reverse complement.
CCAAAGTCTCAGCATGCAGCAGTAGCATAGCTCATTTGGTTCATCATTCAGAAGCAGTACAGCAGACTTCAGAAAGTACTTCAAATATGTGATTTCATTAGTCATAACTATATGCTCTGTGTGTTTAAAAACACTTCAGCAACTTGTAGAAACAGTGTCTTTTGGAGGAAATCTCCTGATGAATATTGGTCCCACCCACGATGGTCGCATCGCTGTTGTGTTTGAGGAGCGCCTGAGGCAGGTGGGCTCTTGGCTGAAGGTCAATGGAGAGGCCATCTATGGAACAAAACCATGGAGAGCACAGAACGACACAGCCACACCTGGAGTCTGGTAAGTCTACTGAACCAAAATGCAGGCTCTGGAAAGGAGCACCGATGTTATGTGAAGCTTTGAAATCCCTAATGATTTGATGCTACAGAAATCACCGTCTTACTTTGTATGTGGTGAAGGAATTAATGCCTTCGTTAGTGTAAGTAACTGCATCTAAAATGTGTATAAAGCTGTAGGTAGAGACTCGTTGTGGGATGATGTTGAGGCTGAAAGGAAAGCTGCAAGCATTTCTTTGGTCATCTTTTGCTTCTTGGTGTAGGCTAATCTGTTATGTAATTCTGTTTGATTTTAGTGGGTAACAGAAATGAAAAAAAAATCTGGAAGTACAAGATTGCTATGAAGTGTTTATCTGAACAAAGGAATACTCAATGTCACTTGATGTCCCACTTAGAAAGAAACTGGCAAGATAACAGCAATTATTTGGTCGCTAAATACAGTCAGTCTCTGGCCTCCCCTCTGCCCTTGTTATGTGTAGCTTCTCTAACACCTCCGTGATCAATCAGGATTTTGCTCTTGGCCCTCTTGTCTCAGTGGGTGTTTTTACTCCCTTTCCCAGTAAGATTTTGCCATCTGGCTTTAGCCTGGAGATGCTGAACTGTTGACTGTTTAGTAAAATCCCTTTCCAGAGCAATAAAAAGCTGTAACTAAATGAAGGAAGGAGGGAGGAATGTTTCAGGGGCATGCCACAAGATTTCCAATGGCATAGTGATGAAAATAGTAATTTTCCACCTATGCAAGGTGGAAACTCTGCCGCTCATACTTTTTTTAAATTCTTTTAGTCTACATGTTAGTGTATAGATGGGAATTACCATGTTTTTCTCAATATAGTGTACAATTATCTGTTAATGATTCCCTGAACTGCAAGTATCTCCTTCTTATATGGCTGATTTGTTACAGTGTGCTAAAGTTACAACAGATGTTTACCTCTGAACTCAGTTTTTTAATAGTTTTTCATTACCTCTAGTTTGTTAAAACAAATTTTCAAGGAACAGTACATTATTAAAGGGCATAATTCATCTGACCAGGTGGTTATGCGTGTGAAAATGTAATTAATCCTGGCATTTCTAATCCATTTTTCTGGTCTTGAAAGAACTCTTATGTGTCACTTCTGAAGATTTACAAGAAAAAACTGACATGCCTTTTTGGTTCCCATTTCCAACCAGGTATACTGTCAGCCCTAAAGAAGGGAAAGTCAATGCAATCTTCCTTAACTGGCCAGTCTCTGGGATTCTGGAACTTGGTGAGCCACAGGCTAAGGTTGGAGAAACACAGGTAAAAGACAGTGCACACACACACACACCCCTCTCCTCCTTCCAGGATGTGTCATGTTCCATCTTGTTTATTTAAGTTTCTGGCATCTTTGGGAATGCATAGCTGTTGGGACAGAGTACTTTGGAGGAGACCCAGCAAAATGTTTATTTTCTTTCTGGGACCTCTTTGTCATAGTCCTCTCAGTGGGATGTTTCTTATCCAACAAAGTTAGACTGAGATGTTGCCGGTATATGCTTTAGCTTGCAAACTAAGAATCACAAAGAGGCCAAGGAGCAGGGGAAAAAACTGTGCCACCCCTCCTGTTTCCTGTGTAGACTCTAACTCAGCGTGACTTTTCTTTAGAAGTAGCTGTCCTCATTACTTTGGTGATACTGGAGTTACTGCAGTGGTGCAGTTGTTTGAAGTCAAAGCCTTGCAGGAAGGGAATGTACACAGAGATTTTTGCTGCCCAGGGAGGCTGAAGAGCAATCAGTGTTACCCTAGATGGGCATCTTACACCAGGTGGAGGTCGAAAGTTGAGGACAATGATGCCACACCTACACTGGCAAGTAGCAAGTTACCCAATGGAAGCAGAAATTGGTATCAACTCTGTGCATTTAAGGGGAGATTCACTTCGGCTTAGCTCTGCTCTGGTCTCATGCACTGCATGTCCATTAACTGCTGAAATGCATTAGTTTTTCTGGACTGCCCCTTCCGGTCTAGTTCCATATAAAAGTAGTCTGACTGGTGTCAAGACAGCTCTGTGATAGGGGAGAGTGAGTGATTTCAGAAGTGGTGGAGATGCCTCTGGAATTCTGGGGGAGCAGCTAGATCTATGTGCACTAGAAAGTACTGTTCCTCAGCAGCAGAGACTGATCTGCAGCCATTCCAGCAGGTCACCAGCTGGTGTAAGTGACAACATCAACCTATTTGTGGTTTTTAGTTCTTCAGATCAGCTTTCTCTGAGATACCTGACTGCCCTCTGTAAGAAAGAGTCATACTCATTCAAGACTACAAGTTTCACCATGGGAAGTAGGCAGTTTGGAAACAGGGGATGCAAAGCTCTGTACTGTGGCTCCTAGATTTCTGCTTGGACCTAAATCCCAATCCAAATGCTTCCAAAAGATGTTTATGTACTTTCTACAGCCCTAAGTCCTTCTCAAGACCCAACAATAGTAGCTTTTTTTACTTGCAAATGTTTTCCCATTACCTTTAATAATTATCACTCATTTGGTTAGTAAGTGGCATTTTTAGGATACTTGGTGAGTAAGGTAGCTATGGATCAGAATTTATTTTGTCAATATTGCACTTATATGTACTTTGAAAAGGCACTGTTCTAACTATAGTGTGTTTCTATTTTAGGTGAAGCTGGCTGGGTACAAGGAACTGCTGAAATGGGTTGCCCTGGGAGAAAAGGGAATGGTTATTGCTCTACCTCAGTTGACTCCTCAGCAAATGCCATGTCAGTGGGGCTGGACCTTACAACTGACTGACGTAGACTGAGCCATATTCTGCTGGAGCTCTGGCTTGCAGGGAGTGCTGATGTTTTGCTTTCTTATCACTGATTTTAAACTTCTTTGACTGAGAAAGACCAATAAATTTACTTTTTCTATGAGAGGTGGGCTGTTATTAAAGGATGGAATGGAACGAACCTCACAAAGTCTAGCACTAGATAACTGATACTCAGCACAGTTTGTTTCTCTGAATTTGTGTGAAACACTGAGCAACTACCTTGACCTCTACACTTGGTTTAGTCAGTTTCTGGCCAAGTTATGCAAAGAATGAGGTGGGGAAAAACAGGCACTAGACTTTTAGAGATGAAAGAATAAAGCTCAAGCCAGTGTTCAAATGCACATAAGTCAGTTGTACACCCTCTTTAATACAAGAAATTTACCTTCCACAAAACTGCACAGTAAAAACTGAGTTTAGAGAAAATAATATTCTTTTTCCAGGTGTGTTTGACTAGTGGTAGCTGGCAGTTTCAGGTGAATAGGGTAATGTCTGCCAGAACAGGCCTGTAAGGATTAGGAATTCATCATAAATGCATACAGGCAATGCATATGTACATCATAATTTCTCATCACGGAAATCATTACTTTTACGTGTTCCTATTCTTGAGTAACTCCATCTATTACTGGGACACAGGTAAACTGGGAGAGGGTTTTGTATAATTTTACATGGGTAAAACTTGCCTCTTGTTTACAGGCTTTGTTTATACACGGTTACCAGGGTGCCTTCTGTGGACTATTAAACTAAATATATACTTCAGTGACTAACTCTTGAAAAAGAGAAATAATCAGGAGTTGCTAGGGATCTTGAACTTTGGCAAAGAGACAACATTTTAAGCAGAGAGTAGACTGCATCTAACTTGAAAAATTTCCAAACTCATCATGTGTCATGATTTGTAGGAACAGACACACAAGGTGAAACTTGCAAAGAGGAGGAGATAAAAGCATGAATTATTTCTGTTTCAGTGTAGAGACTGAAGATTTATTTTCCCTGAGTAATGTTTGTGAGTGCAAAATTAGTACTGTATAAGTTAATTTATTCTTTTAACTCCATCAGGATTTTGAGTTGATTGGCCAGGTCAGGTTATTCTCCTCCCTGCTAGTAATGTTAATACACACACAAATTATACATTAAAATATTTTATTACAATACAGACAATTGGGTTCAAAATTAATACAAATTAAGATAAAATATTTACAAGGTAATGTGTACAGTGTAGCTGTTTGAACAGCATAAACAAGAGTATGTCTAAAAAACCACATTCCTTTAGTATTAAGTAACAGAGAGAGCAGACCCCTGGCTTGTTCAAGGGGAACATGCATCCATTGGCAAAGGCTTTCTGAAGAATGAGAGACTTTGGAACAAGATTTGTTAAGGGGAAAAAGATTTACTTTATAGAAAGAAAAATCTGGGGGAAGAAGAAAAAAGCATTACTTCATTCTGCTGCTCTGTGCTATTTTTAGATCACTATCATTAGTTTTTCCCCAAACTTACACACTCCAGGCAAAAAAAATTGTTTTTTTAGTAACTTGCTATAATACTGCCACCAGATGCCTTTTAGATGCACTAAAAAACAACCCAAGGAATTATAGAAGAATTTAACCACTTTTTAAATAGAAAAGTCTTCACTTACAATGTTTCTTTCAACAAGAATATTTTTAATGGGTGAAGCATAATTCGGTTAGAAGAAAATATGGGCTCACTCCCACATTCCTCAGAGTGCTCTTTATGCTGGTCTGCCACTCCTACACCATTATAAAATTAACCCAAGTCTCATCAGTAGTCACCAGGGATTTGTTATAAATACACCATCCATTTGTAAAAATGTGCAGGTCATTTCTCTAGTTGCTGAGGGGTACTAAAAGCTTCATAAACATTAGCAGCAAAATCTTTCACTTGTTCCATCATCAACAGGTCCTGGAAGAAATGTATAAAATAAGCTTCCTTAATCAAACACATTCCCCACTATTCTGCCTGTGCTGTAGTACAGAATTCCTAAGAAAAGCACCTGGCACTCCCACAGGCACAACTCAAACTTCTTGCTTTAGAAAGGTTTAGGAGCAGATCTGCAAGTAGGACCAAGGCCAGAAGTTTGTGCTTCTGCATGCTTCAGCAGAAGAAAGTTTTAGAAAAACAGTGTATTTTTGGAAGATACCAGTTGACAAAAAGTTTTATGGCAATTGTTTCCAATTTATTTTTTAAAGCTACTGAAATGAAATAAATTATTAAAAAGAAATATACAATATTAATTTCAAGATTTTACTTGGGATACTGTAAATAACGCAGATTCTTACCTGAACAAAGTGACTGGGTGTTTCACTGCATACTGAATGGATCTGGCCATTTATTATTGGAATTATCTTGGCTAAAGGAAGACTGACACTGGAAAGACTAGGAAAGAACAAAAAATGTTGACCTGCTCAGAACACAGATGAAGCCACTAAACTGTGATTATAGAATTCTAAGTAATTACCACTTAAAAAGTAAGAACTGAAAGACTGCAAACTAAAATGTATGATGAAGGGTTTTTTCTCCATATCAAGGCTTTCCTTTAATATAGAGAAGTACCAATTCAATTCCAGACCATGTTCCTATTGCACAGTTTTACACTTGCTTCTCATGCAAGAGTATGATGGTTCAGTCAGAGTCTTTGCATGTGTATGTAAGTAGACATAGAAGTGCCTGTCTACAATTTCAAACTAAACCAGGCTTAGGGAGATAGCCAAACTACAGACTTTGGGGTATTTTAAATTATGTAAATAGTATATATTTAAATTAAAACATAACTCTCTCAAAGCCAATAGTTACTAAAATAAACATACATCAACCCAGTAATCATTCCAGATTTTAATTTTAATATTTGAGAAATAATATTTCAAGGATTTGAACTCAGCTTTTGGATTTGTAATACTCTCACCACACTGCTTAAAACCAAAGTTAACTTCAGATTAAAAGCTATTTTTAAACATTCTTCTGGAGGATGTAGAAAATCCTGCATGTTACTGCATTTTATCTGCCTCCCAGTGAAAACTAAAGCTCCATGGCAGCTTTGGCTCCCTGTCACTGGAGGATCAGGGCAATGCCCACCCTCCTTCCTTGAGAGTTACTGATGGAGGCTGGGGTGCTCGGGGCTCATGGGCTGCAGGGCAGGGAGGGCTCTCCTTCTCACAGCCTCACCAAGCACATCTGTCAGGAGTCACCACCAGAAGGTGAACCCTCCCTGGCCCAAAAGGCAGCCTGCCTGCACTGTGTTCAGGCAAGAAGTGGAAGGTACAGGCCATCTGATCTCTACTTCTAGGTCTGCAAGTAAAGGTGGGAAAGAGCATCACCTAATTCTAGTGATTTCATGGGTGGGGGGAAACATGAATCCTCCTAGCTGCCTACTTGGTCAAAGTGAGGAGAACCCAGTGATCCTTGAAGAGCAAGAAGCAGAACAATATTTCCAGCACAAGAACTCCAAGAAGGCAGGAAAATCAAGAGCCTTTTTGGAATTCACTATGTACCCAAAGCATTACACAACAAAAGAAAACATTTACCTATTTACAGAGCTGTTTTGAGAAAGGTCCTTTTCAGAAGGTCTAAAAAATTCTGCCATATTGTCCAGCAGTTGACTGAATCCTCTATTTAAACATGTGCTCAGAACTGTACTGAAGTCTGGACTAAAAAGAAAGAATAGTAGAAAAAAAGGTTTTATTCCTGAGTTTAATTTTTTTCAAACTAAAAAGCCCTGCAAGTATTCAGTGCTACAGGTGTGCCTCCCCTCACGAGTGATGTGTGAGCCAGACAAATGCCACTAGCATTGCCACCTCATGAAACACCAGCTCCCTCAACAATCTGAACTCTAGCCTAAGATTACTAAAAGCCAGATAAACCTGAAGCATTCCTCATTTCTATTTTTTACTATGTAATAACATAGAAGGGACTTAACTCTGAAGTGCCCCACATCCCTAGCAGCTAAACTGTAAGAACAGTTTGACATTTGTTTTAATTCCCTCATATTATGTTTATTATAGGAGCCTCACTTTTACCAGCTCTCTGGTAAAAGCACACATACAACCACCCTCAAAACCATGCATAATTAAAATAAATTCCAACAAGCCAAAACTGGTGTTCACTTTATCAAAGCAAGTAAATCCAATAAAATTACTCTCAATTTACCCTGCTTTAGCGGAAGACAAGTACTCCTCTGTTCCTACATTACTGCAGAGTGGGTGAGGAAGAGATAATAGGTCTGATTGCCAAGGACATCATGGGTATCTTGTTAAGGCAGCATTATTTCTTTAAAAGTTTCAGAGCTCACAAATTTTGAAAATCCCAGCGTACAACTGGGATATACTGATAAATATAAAAATTTAATGCAGAATGGTCAAATTTCTCAAATGAAAAGTTGTCAGCTTTTTGTATGAAAGTAATTGTCTTACATAAACAATAGTTTTGAGGAGGAGTTTAATGTGAATATAGCATATTTCTCTATACCTTTCTAGCATATCTCTAGTTTCATTCAGTAATTTAATTGTAGCAATGTCTCTTTCTGTGAGTCCACAGGCCTAGAAAAACCAAAGACAGACACTATTAGTAAGTGCAATAAGAGCAGAAATAGAAAAGTTAACTATCATGGAATTAAGTCAAGATGCACAAGTCAAATACAAAAGAAAATATTGTTTTAAATTAGATTCTTTATAATTTGTGTTTTAAATGGTCACTGTAGGATTTTTACTAGCAGAAAATACCAGACTATTTAAGGAGGTGATTTTTCCAATTCTGACCTTCAATACTGAAATTATCCCACTATATCAGATAAAGTTAGAGCAATACGTGCATGTAGTCACATGCTGAAGCCTAGGTTTCCTCATTACACCAGTGTAACACTAAGTGAAGAATGAGTTTTCTCCAGCCTGTGGTGTGGATGGAGACAAACAGCTTCACAAAATTTAAGAAATTTCTGTTGCAACTAAGATGAGATACACTTTTCTCTTGACTCCTGTTCATTTTTCAGCCCAAAGCATCAAAGGACTCCAGCACACCATTCTCTTGGTGCACCAGCCAAGATGCTCCAACACTCCATGAATATTGCTGGTACACAAGTGCAGACAACACAATTTATCTTAGGGCTGAGTAAGCTGTGCTGTGTCACAGCTTCTTTCGCAGGCTAAAGGCAGTAACTGGGCTGCATTTCTGAGCACAAAGCTGACATGCTGAGGGTGACACTTGTTTTCTATCACATCTGAAGAAAATACAACTGTGCTAGGTTAAAGAAGTAAGGACATTTGATTTATGATGGAAGAGGCTTCGCCATTTATTAAAGACACAGATGCCATGGTACACTAGAGGGCCGTTATGCACCCTTCCTTCTCCAAAACCTGCCCCCCCACCAAAAAAAAAANAAAAATGCAGAATGAAAAAAGTGAAAGGAACTGAATCAAGTACCTGGCTAGCCAAGGGGTGTTCTTCATCTGGCATCAGATAATGACATAAGGGAGAATAAGATGCAATCTGATCCGAATCTTTATGTTCCACTACTTCCCTGATATCTTTAAGTTTCTGTTCCAGTTCCAGAAGAGACAGGGTCTGCTTAAGGGAAATACTGGAAAGGAAAAAGACTACAGTGTTGATTGCAAAATGAGTAATGCTGCTTTCTCTTTCTACCAATAACATGTTTACAGGTAACAAAATTCCAGTCAGCTACGTGGGTTTGCACTGGCAGACACAGCCTGCTATAATAAAAGCATTGTTTGGAAAAAGTCAATATGCCTGCTTTTGTTTTCCCCCAATTCTTATAAAACTCTTTATTTTGGGAACAGTCATCTCAATAAAACTTAAAAGCTAACAACAAAGAAATACAGGGTCTTACCTCCCAAAAACTTCATGCACAGCTTGTTTAACAATAGTTATTAACTCAGTCAGTCCTAGAAGGAAGAAAGAAAAAATTATTCTAATGATTTGTTAAAGTTCCAAAAAAGCAGAATTTTATAAGTGTAGTTAGTAAGCACCATACCATCTCCTAAAAGGTGCTGAATGCTTGATAAATATTGCTGCTGGACTTCAGGGGGCGCTAGTGGTGTCTGTGGGGGAAAAAAAACCCAACAGTTCTGTAACATGTCAGCAAGTAGAGAACAATGCAAAAATATTTTCAAAAATAATTTCCTTAATCTTTGTAATACTCTTCAGCAAACAAACTGCCCCACTCTCTTCAGCTTTGTACTGACTCTTCCTGCCCATCAATCCCTGGATCTGTCCTAAGTCTTCTGGCATGCTTTTCTTCAAACCTATACAGATCTCTCTTCCATCTTCAGTGTCACAGAAAAATCCTTCATTTTTCATTCACCTAAAGGAAAGTCTCTTAAAAGCCTGCACTGCAGGTGAAACTAGACCCTCCACCACCCCAGAAATTAATTCTAGTGGAGTATGTTATTTATGCTGAAACCTAATAAAAACATATCTGACAGAAAAGAAGCTTCCAGAAACCAAGACAGGATTCCATTTTTCCCCAACGGAATGCCTCAGAGTTGGCTCTGTCAACCCACTTCTCTTTTGAGAAACTAACAGAAAGGAAACATGTTTCTAGTTCAAACTCATCCTGCCCTTCTAAAACATCTTCTTCAGGTTTTAAAAAATTAAGCACTACCTCAGTCAACTCTGGCCTTCCTATTGAAAGCTTTTCTCCATCCTGCATTGACATGATGTTCCTTGACTCTCAGCAGGAGCTATCGCAGGGGGGCAGATGACAACTAATCAGCTAGTATCCATTATTTTTGGATGAGCCATCCAGCAATTTGCAGGTCCCACTCTCTACAATGGGTACTTGCTTACTGTGGGAGTGATCTATTTTTGCTGAGCAGTGATACACTATATCAAGAAACAACAGCTCTTCTACCTTGCTTGACCCCACCAACAGACATTTAGGTAGATGGTCTTTTGGAGTGAAACCAAACACTCAAAATTTCAAAGACAACATTTTTCTTCCTCAATCTCAGAAAAATTTAAGTGGATGAATTAATGTAAGTACTAGGAAGACCTAATATTATATATACACCTTTGCTTACATATCTTGAATCATTCACATGGTATTACCATTTCACAAAAAATCAAAGGAAAGAAATAATTCCATGTTGGTGTTTAGATAGAAAGCAGCCTTCTTTAAGCAAGACAAATGCAGACAAAAGGCATTCTCCAATATTGCTGGTATTCAGGCAAACAACAGTATCACCACATCATCCAAATTTAGATGCTCTTAAAGGACATTGATACATCATACTGCCAGTAACGCTTCCCCATACCCCACTCTTGTAAGGATCCTTGGTTTTATTCCAATAGTCCTAAGCTATGCCCTTCTCATCTCACCAAATAATCCTTTCCCTTCCAAGGAAGTACAAGTCCTACCTTTGGAACAAAGCAAGACACTTACTGTGCCATTCTTGCCAAGTGTGGCATTATCCAGGTAGATGTAGCCGCCGATGATGTTCAACTGGACTCGCAAGAGAACCACCAGCATGCAGGTGCTGTACACAGCAACAATACTCCGTGTGAAACCTTGGGAAGACAAAACAGAGGGACTGCCAAGTCAGGGAAATAACAATGAGTCAAGGGGGGAGAGTGCTCTCCAAGATTCAGAAGTGCTGATTACTTTTAAATATGCAGTCACACTTCTCTCACTGGTTGTCATAACATGTTTTCACAACACATACCCAAGACGGTCATGAGTCTAATGTGTTGGATCTACATCTGAAGTGTCCCATTTAAAGTCCTATATTAATATCATTTTACACATTACACAAGTTATTATTCAGAAAATAAAAATCATAAGTTGTTCCAGAAGGAAAATGTTTAGTGTCAAATCATCTTTCTTCCTTAGGCCAGGAAATACACAGTCTACGTTAGCCCTCATCATGCAATTCAGACACAACTGCAGCTCGTCAAAAGAGTTACCTAAGACAGAAGCAGCTAAGATCTAAAGAAGGAAAATGAAAATGAGCATCAGCTACCAGCCAGCTGGTAATGAGAAGAAGCATCATGAATAGATGATGGGAAGAAAGGGAAAAAAAGAGTCAGATCAAAAGTAGGATCTGTAAAGGTACTATGAAAAGGAGAAAAAACCAAAAGGAAGCAAAAACGTAATGGCAGAATTTCACTGCATAATTATATGAGTTTACTTTTTTCTTCCCTTCCACTGCTTCCATCAGCCAATAAATAAGATGATGATCCAAAGACTTCATGACCACTATTATAGTGGTTCTCTCCAACAGGCTCAAAAAGAGGGAACTGCTGGCCATGTAAAGGCTGACCTACATTTCTGATTGAATTTCCATTACATCCAGCATAGAATTTCTGAAACTAGTTTCCTTTTATTGAGATGGCACAGAAAGATCTCACAAAGTTTTAATGAGCAGAGTAGCAGGAAGGCCAATAAAATTCTTCACCTTGGTCTCTGAGCTTCTAACTTCCCATGGGGCTAAGAAAAGTTCCATCATGAAAAGCCTTGGGGGGTGCAGGGGTAGGGCAGAGGTTTGACATATTTGTTACCCTATCTTCATATTTACTGAAACAACCCAGTGTAAAGTTTGTTTTAAATGGTGTGAAAGACATTATAAATCCACAGTAAATAATTATGCAGATGTAATCTTTCATTTTCACTTACTTATTATCTTTAAATCCTCCCAGATTTCTAACTTGTTTGCTGGCCTGTGGGAAAAATAAATGGAAATATTAAGAATTACATTTTACTTGGAAATTAACAAGTATGTTAAATGACATAGTAGTGCTTTAAGGCAAACTTATTTAGCTACCATAATTATTCAACTCATACCCAGGTCTATATCTCATTCAAGAAAGGCCTTGTTCAAGAAAGCAGTACACAAACAACACACTATAAAGGCATAGAAAAGATAGTCAAACTTTAATGCATAAATGTAGTGTTCAGTGATGTCAATTACACACTTACATGATCAGTTTTGAGTTACTATAGTATGCAGTCAGAAAAAGCCACTGATGTTTCAAAGTGGTCTTTTCTGGAGTCTTGACTCCCTATATTTAATGTCGACTCAGTTCAGCAGGATTTTCTGTGTGTAATAAATGCAGGATCAGAATTTCATTGTCGTACTTTCTGGCAAGATTTACCATTGCCTTATGTGTTTAAAGTTCATATTTGATCATCAAAACCGAAGAGATCACAACCATCCATGGAAAACAAGTCTTGCACCATCCACACTAATACATGTTGATCTTTTTTCTTTTCTTGAGGCGTGTTCACTTTTTTGACCTGACCAGTTCCTACAAGTTTATATTCTGCAGTCAATAAAGCAAGACTGTAGATTGCATAGATACACCTAAACTGCCTGAAGTACATTGCATATTTATTACTACTATCCAGAAGTAATCTTAGCAACACAGCAGCAATAGCAGGAATAAAGAGCAAGCTAAGCATCCAAAATTTTCACCAGCCATTCTCACCTGTTAAGCACTGTCAGTAAAGAATGGCTACTGTAAGTCTATTGTGGAGGACAGATATTGTAAAGGTAACTTAGGGAAACATTTGGTAATTTCTTAGGATCAGAATTAACACTTAAATATTTAGAGCCAAGAGTTCAAATTAACCTATAATTTACAGTAACCTAGTTTATTAAAAAAAAAACCAAACCCTAGCACTTCTCACCAGAAGTCATTTCTCTTTACAGGCACAACATGAGCACTTTGGCATTAGTTTGAACATTCTATCACTTACATATATAACATTTTTTTTGTTCACCACTATCAAATAATGCAAATAAACAGATACAATAAACTATTAAGTCTACAACTCTGAAAACTGAAGACACAGATTAAATGAACAGTAGCTGAAAGAGATACACGGATCCATGGCAAACATAACCAATTCACATACTTTTTGCAAGCTACTCTATGCAAGTTCTTAAAGCTTTGCTAAAACAAAACGAAGGACTCTGTAAAAAAAGTACTGTAATATATACATAAAACATATAATGGGACTCAAAGCTATGGTTGCTATATATCAGGGGTACGTTCTTCATGCAGAATAAAGAGATACAGAGAAGCCAATATATCATCAGACAACTACACTTACACCTGTTACATCAAAATATTTTCTAGAGCTCGTGCTTACAGAGCTTTTCCTTATAATGTAAGGCAGAAGCCAGATAACAGTTAAAGTCTGCAAATATTAAGCCTAACAGTGGAAAATAATTTTTCATCTCCTGCAATTTACTAAGACTCAGCTGCTACTCAAAACTCAACTTTTACTTCACAGTTATTTATTAGGAAGGCCATTCTTGCTATGGAAGCAAAGGGCAATCCAAACAGAAACCAGAGGTTTGGAATAAAGCTAAGTGCTGAAGAGGTGGGAGATGTGCAACACATGCAAGGCTGCAGAGGCAGGACTTCACCTTATCCAATCACTGGGCTTTAAAAAGAGGAGGACAGAGCTAGCGAGAACATCTGTGGTCTTGGGTGCTGTTCCCTCTTCAAAAATTTCTCTGAAGACTTGAGCCTCCTTATACCCCCAGTGTACCACTGGCCACCTCAAATCTGAGTGGATTTTAAACTGAAGGAGATTACCTAAGGCACAACATGATTTGTAACATATGATAACATAGATTAATATTCATGTGAGAAAACTAATACATCTTCAGGGACATGAAAGAAAGGTAAATCTCCACATCTGCTCTTTCATATACTCAAAAACAGCACTCAAGGGTCTGGAGTCGTTTGATTGATCTTCTCAAATGGAAGTGGAAAACAAAGAAATCTGTATCTCCATGCATAGCAGAGCTTTCTCAAAGAATCACTTCAAAGTGGAGCAAGCTTTGATGGCTGATTCCATTACCTGTGTCTTCACACCCCTTCCCTACATTTCAGTTCAAAACTTTCAAGCATCCAGTTAAAACTTCCTCAGTGTAAGTAAAATAAGAAGTATTAAGACACAAACTGCACTGTAAGATACACTCCAAATGGCCATCCATGCTTACAGAAAGCTGCATGTGGCAAGCATTAAAAAAAATTTGTTTCCATAAGCGCATACCAATAACAACAAAAAAGCCTATCTCTATTTTCACTAGGATTGCTGGAACTCAGAGGTGCATCAATGTACCCCTGCACTGTTCCAACTGGTCGAACAATTTAGAGACAGTAGGTGTATCTTGACAAAAGAATGCTTGCTACAGAGAACAAACTAAGGTATTATTTGTCTTCACCACTGAACGAAGGGTTACAAACTGTTGCAGACTATTTGCTGCACAGTTCAGATGACATATCTAGTGATCCAGAAGCTCTTTTGTTCATTCAATTTAATTTTTTCATTGAATAAGACTTATGATAAATACATTTATTCCATTAAAATTAACTTTACCCAATTTCTTGCTGTTTGGGGTAAATAATATGCAATAACAGTTGCAAATACTCAGAGTTTATTCTAAAAACATAATTCAGGTTGCAATTCCCCCTTTAAATCAGGCTGCTCTGTTGTGGAAGTTTTTGGACTGAAAAAAAGCAGTGATTGAATAGGTAACCTATTAAATGCTGGACAGCTGAAGTTATAACTGTATAAATAAACTAGTTGGAGGTAAACTAGAAAGACAGTCTGGAGTGAGTCAGAAATCCTGTAGTTAATTGCCTACATAACACTTTTACTCTGTGCCATATGCCAAGCAACTTAGGTTTAAGATATGCTATATGCACTTTATGTATTTAAAAACAGGCTATTTGTTCCTGCAGCTGTAAGGAATTCCAAGGTGTTTTCTGACAGGGAAGCATTTCTGTTAATGTATGACATGTCCCTATTTGTCCAACTCCAAAAATAAAATTTAAAAAATAACTTCTCATCACTTACATGCACTTGCAATCTCATCTTGGATACTTTCCACTACTACTCATGTCTGAACTTGGTAAGATTACATAAACATTTTTACAAACACAACATCACCAACTCAGTCATGCTCAGTCATAATATTCTGTTCTGTTTAAGAGAGGACTAGATGCTCCAAGTACTTTTATCTACCTATCTTATAAAGGAAATATTATTTCCTGTAATTTTTGGAAAATGCCATACCTATCAAAATACATGTAACATGACAAAATATATACATAGTGATTTCAAAATACCTTAAGACTAATGATTCAATGGGACACTAAACCAAAATTCTGTATACTCTCTACATTATATAATTTGAAAAAAACTTGTCATCAAAATAAGTGGAGTTCAACACATTTAAGACAGTCTTACCTATTTTTAAGAAGAGATGTGAGACTCTCAGAGTTTAACTGATGCATTAAGGCATCCCTCAATGTTGGAAGCATTGACAGTACTGTCATTAAAAGGAAAAAAACAAACAACAAAACCTGTCAACATCAACAAAAACCCATTATAAACCCATCCGCAGCTCACACTCAATAGCTGTTACAGGATGTACATCCCATTGCTCAACAGGCAAAGCTGGGAGGACAAGCAAAATAGGAAACCCAAGGAGCACTCAGAAGGGCAATAACCTGTGAGCCTCTCAGGAGCTGGGGCACAATGCTGCCCTTACGTGGCCATGTGGTTTTACTGGCTCCAGCTGTAGATGTGTATCCACATCCTGCATATACATGCCTCCAACTCCCAAGAAAAAAATCTGGCAAAAACCTACACTGCTGCATTTCTCCCAGTGAGAAGAAAACGATCTGAGGTTTATTTTTTCTAGCAAGAGAACCAGAGAAAGGTATGTTATAAATGAGGGAAATCTAGTGGGAAAAAAACCTTTATTTTCAGATGTCAGATCTGCTGTTACTTGATAGGAACAGGAGATGGAAAACATGATAAATACCAAGAACAAAGTATGAAAAATCTTGTCAGGAATGCATGCTGCCAATCATAAGATACTTTGCACAAAGAAGGGCAAAGAAAAACCTAGTCTTTGCAGCAAGATCACTCTGAGCAGTACAAAATGGAAAAGATGAAAATAAAATACCAATTGGTCAAGGTAAACAGCTTAGACTTATGGCCACCCAAGAAGCCATTACAAATTTCAACAGAAAAAGAAAATAGTGCCTAATTTGTTTAATAAAAATAGTTTTGAATGGCCTGTTATCTACAATGACAAGGAATTTGTTAAAATTCTTTGCTGTCACCACCTTGCAAAAATCCTAAGGCTGGTGCTGTAAGAAAAAGTACTTTTGCTTTTTGCTCTCCAGCTAGGCAGGTATCTTTTAACTGTGTAGGAAACTGATGGGCTGATGTGCTCCTTATTAAAAGTTGCCCACCAAGTTCTCCATGCAGCTTACTAACAATGTGACATAATTAATAAAATAATCCTGCTATAAATTCAGTATTGTTTGAATCTAAATGCTGTTTCACACCTCAACACCACATGCAGTTTAAGGAAAAAGGGTCCTGGCGTGACAAAAAATTGTAACCTGCACGTATAGTTGTACGTTTACTGATGGTAGGGGTGCAGATGCCCCCTAAAAATCCCTTTAATTAAAATCCCTTTAATCCTCAACTCTTCAGACTCTCTTTATTTGCAAAACAACTCTATTTATGCACCAGTATTTAATTAAGATTTTGAATTTACCTACATTTTTTATTCCTCTTCCATCCTGACAATATGCAGCATAAATCCCTGAATACCTCCCCCTTATCTAAAACAGTAGTTATTTCCTTATCTTACCTGTCATATTGCACGTCCTCTGATTACTCTCAAAATGGTACTGCCTTCGTGCTTGGGCAATATACTCAGCTGCCTCTCGCTCCTGGATTTCTCTGATTTTCTTCTGCCCATATTTTCCCAGTAAATAGACTCCTACATAGAAATAGCCATATTAAAAAATGCTTTTAAAAAGTGAGAAAGGTCCCTTAACCCATTTATTTGATTTTAAAGCAGAAGGGTGCATAGTGGGTTTTTGTTTTTTGGATATGGGGTCTTAATTATCTTAATAATTATTGGCAAAGCAATACCCAAAAGAATGTTTTCAAAATTAATTAAAATGTCAACGATTATGACTTGAATCAGCAGAAGAAACTCTCCTCAGAAGAGGTATCTTGCCATTCACAGAAGACATTTTTGGTACTACTGCAATGTGAACAACTAGTACTGAAGAGACTGAAACAAAGAAGTGAAGCAATGTAGAGTAAGAAAAATAAAGAAGAGAGAAAACAAACAGAAATGCATAGGTCTAGAGATGGATAAAATTTAAATTTTTTAAAAGATATATTTCTAAAATTAGTAGAAGTAAGAAATAAAATTCAAGTACTAAAGATCACATATGAGAAAAATGTTATAGATCAACACTTCCTTCATTAGGTCCTGAAATTTCTGTAGGATGAACATTAGTTTCAATGGGGCTTGACTGTGCCTCTTCTTTTTTTACCACACCTGGCTCCTACTTTCCAGCCACACTCTTCTCTTGAGGGTCTGACCACCCCTCATCACTCTCACTACAGATCTTCATTTCCATTAAGACCCACCAAAAATCTTTGTTTTGCATTTTCACCTCTTCCAACATCCATCCATCCCTCTGAAGTACCCCCCAACTGCTTGTCCCACACCACCAGGGGTCCAGATATCTATCCAGGCTGCCCACAGCCCTCTTCCCATCTTTCCTTATCTCTGTCCCCTTTTCTAAGCCATTCCTCAAGATGCCACTACATCTTCTAGGCTTATCCTCAGCACCTTTGCCCACTGTAAGCTGCTTTGCCCCTCCACTTAGGCCTTCTTACAGCACCTACCATGGGTCAGGCTCATCTGCTGCCTCCTGCATGCACTGGCAGCAGCAGTTTCCTACTTAGGTGTGTAAGCAGCGCTTCCTGTGTTCTTTCATGAAAGATTTGGAGAGGGCACAGAGATAAGGGAGGAACAAACCCATGCAAAAAAAGACTAAGGTACAATTTAATAATCTGCTGTGTGAACTAATATTCTAATTACTGAAGCTCCTCTACAGAGAGCCAGCTCCAAATCTGTCAGATCAATAACAGCACATAGAAGAAATGCGAATAGCAAATCAAGTATTTAATTTTTTTTTCCTCGAAGTACTTTCTAGAGTTGTAAACACAAAGTTTTCTTCAAAGTCCAATTTTCACATTTAGACGCCAATATTGGTACAAATGAGGTATTTAACAGTTGCTGAAAGCTGAAAGTTTCAAAATCAATTTTATACACCAAATCTATAAAAACTAAAAAAACCCACCAAAAAACAAACAAACAAACAAACAAAAAAAAACCCAAACTAACAAAAACAACCACCGAACCAAAACCAAACTTCCCAAAATTTTGACTTCAGCTACATTTTTTAGGTTATTAAAACCTTCCAAAATATTCACCAAAACTATAATCAGTGTTTGAAAAGCCTTGTCAACTTTGTGCTCCGATGTCCATAGTTGTAAAAAAATCCAGCTATTTATACTGGCATGATGTTTGCCCACATGCAATTACAAGCCAGACCAGTCTGGAACAACCAGTTACTTCCATTTCCCAAAAGCCTCATAAAACAGAAATGGGTAAGCCTCTCCCTTCACTTCAGCCTTTAGGCAGACTGCCCATTTGCCATATGGAATATTCACTTCATTAGATGCAAACTTTAATATTATGGGTCCATATACAAAAAATACAATTCCACCATTAAATTATTAATCAAAAATGAGACTTCACAATCAAGATTATTTTCATCTAAAATGTAACCAATTCCTGCCAACGATTATTTCTTTAGAATACAACTATCAGGTTACTGATTTTTTTTCCGCTAACATACTGAAATAGAAACAATTTTTTTAGCATTAGTGATCAATTCTTGAACACAAGATTTTCCCAATCATTTTACCCACTACATTTTTCACATTACATTAACATATAGTAATTTGTCCAAATGACTACTTTTGTTTACTTTCCCTGCATCCCAAAATAAATCCTTTTAACTCCAGGTTTTGTAGCAGAAAAGGAAAAAGACCCTTCCTGAATGTAGACAGGTCATAGCAGGCATGCAAACAGTGCAAGAAGAAATATGTGCGTGTCCTAGGGGGATGTACAGGAGCAGCAGCTTTGAGATTGAGACAGCTAGTTGCTTAACACCTGCTTGTTCAGGCTGTGTGCCTATTCTGTACTAAGAGCTGCTTTGGCCAGGGAAGGTACAAAGTTACAGTAGTTGTCATCCAGGTTTAACAAGGAGTCTCCAGAAAAAAACACTTGTCCAAAACGATGCAACACATGGTTTACACAATACATCAATACAATACAACATCGTTTCTCCCTCCCTTCCCTGAACTAAGTATAACTTTGACCCATGTTAACAGATGTTGCTTAATCTAGGATTATTCTCTTCTCTGGAATGTGATGCCTTAGAAGTTAACCAAAGTAAAAGCTGCACCACCCACCTGCCCACCTTAAATAAACCCAGCGAACAGCAGTAAACTTGAGGTCTGGTTGCCAGCAGCAGAGTCTCTCTGTTACCAACTGCACGGCTTGTA
This sequence comes from Peucedramus taeniatus, assembly GCA_013400575.1. NCBI lineage: Eukaryota > Metazoa > Chordata > Aves > Passeriformes > Fringillidae > Peucedramus > Peucedramus taeniatus. The sequence continues at coordinate 118,189 of WBNO01002446.1, read as the reverse complement.
AGCACCTCTAAGTCCCCTGCAGGCCACAGCACTTCATTTGTGAAACTCAAGTCTCAGCTGTGACAAAGAATTTCTGCCCACTGCACTCATTCCTGAGAACAGCAGTGGAGCCTCTGCAAGTCTCTGGCTTATGAGACATTTCAAGGAGCTGCCAGCTGGGGGGTTGGCTTGCAGGGGTGTTTGCATTTTTATTCAGGACAACCATGTGTATCTATATTAATATGCTGCATTAATTCAGAGAACTTGACAATAATACAGATTTAGAAGTCCAGAATGTCCAGAATACATACACGCAAAATCATCATGTGGAGTTGGAAGCAGGACCAGAGAAAGACACATCCAAAAACTGCCCTGATGGCAAGTCAGCTCACAAACCTGTAAAAAACTAAGCTGACATTTTGAAAGTCTCTTGTTATAACATACAAAGCCAATATAAGCTTTTTATAATAACTAATATAACTTAGTTTTACTGCTCAGTATAGGATAGGAGGTTCGCAAAAAGCTGCAGCAGCAAGACTTACTCGTGTCTAATTAACTAAACTGTTGAATAGATGGAACTTCATGCTGAACCTTCCCATATGTTTCACACAAAACCAGGAATTGAGAAAATTCAGAAATAGTGAGACTGTGCAGGAGATAATTCCTATGGAAACTTTTTTCTATCTTCATCAAAATGTGAACTATAGAAAATACTATAGTCCCGACACATCTGATTTGGAGGGCTCAGAAACAAATGATTGATACAAAAACCATCACCTGATGTCAGATCTTTCAAGAATAGCAACCTCAGTAAGGATCTCAAACTACAGTTCATACTGTTTTACAACTGATCTAGAAAGTGAAACATATTTACATATGCACGGGCTGTCTGTGCTGGATTTGGCTGGGATAGAGTTAATTTTCTTCGCAGTAGCTGGGAACTGTGTTGGTAGTAGAGAGATGTTTCTGTAGCTGCTGAACAGGGCTTACACAAAGTCATGGCCTTTTCTGCCTGCCACACCACCACACCAGCAAGGAGGCTGGAGGTCAGAAGGAGCTGGAAGGAGACACAGCCAGGACAGCTGATCCCAGAAGGTCAAAGGGACACACCACATCATAGGATGTCACCTGAGGAGTAAAATTAGTGGGAGGGAGAGCACTGTTCAGGGGCTGCTGAGCATTTGTCAGGCTTGATTCTCTCCCTCATAAGGAGATAGAAGGGGTGTATGTGTATGTGTGTGTGTGTGTGAGCAGCTCTGTGGCACTTTAGTTGCTGGCTGGGAAGCACCCTGGGGTCTACAGCACCTATATCCTGTGGAAGCAACACTTTGATTTGAGATAAATACGCTCTCATTTGTCTCCATATCCCTCTTTGGCTGTAGCACTGTATAGTCTCTTCCCATCTAGATGTAAGTAATGCAAGAAGTCTGCAAAGTCTGCACGCTCTTACATGTTCAGTCTAGTGGTCTCCAAGAGGTAAGGTATTTCTCACATCACATCATAAATTATGGCTTCCCTCTCCCTCAGCCTTTCCTTTCTTCACAGGTGGAATGGAGGGCTGAGCAGAAGAATGGGATAGGTAATTAGGAGGCATCAAGTTTTCAGGAAAACTCTTTTACAACCCTAAGTAACCTTTGCCCTCACTGCCATACTTACCTCAGGAAAAAAAAAAAGGAAAATTTCAGTTTTAAGAATTTTATTATGTAGAGATTGTGCTGACACACAGAAGTCTGCATCCTTCCAGGACACAAACAGCTCCCTAAATTGTGGTTTGTCTTTATGTTCAAGCAAGCCATGCATGAAGGGACATACAATTGTCCTGTTATGGTTGAAAACCATCCTTAAAACATGCAGGTACTAAAGCCTTATTCTCTTAGTAACACTGAGTCTCACCAGAACATATTTAATGCCCCTGTGCTTACTCACAAACCAAGCTAACTTCCTCTGCTAAGCAAAGAGATTTCTGAACTGAAATGCTTTTTCTGCAAGCCAAAGGTTGCAACAGATTAAATTCAGCAATAATTAATGCACCACTGAAATCAGAACCATACATTCCAGACACACCCTGAGCTTGTTCTTCCACTGCAGCAACAGAACTTCAATGGTGAATCATTTTGTAATACATACTGAAATCTACCTTGAAATGCTGAGCACCAAGAAAAAAACTACTTTAATCAAACTATCCAATAAACATGTGAACCTAATGTGTCCTTACAGCTGTCTCTCTACTTTCCATATTTCTAGTGGGTTTGATCCCAGACCACTAGATTTTTCTTGCTAGAAGAGATTCAAGTCTTTTCAGTATGCAACATATTTTATATTGTTAAAGAAAGAACTTCTAAAGAAGGGTTTGTACAGGGTCTTTACTAAGGTGAGGCTTTCTCAATCCCGCTCTGTGGTTAACGGGGGAGTTACACATATTTTTCAGTTGCTTTTTCCCTCAATTTGAGCTCTTACTTAATGAGATTTATATCTTCACAAGCAGTAAAATCTTTTGTAGTGTTGGGATTGAGAGAAATTGCATGAAGAATGACAGCCACTGATAACACACATGAACCCACTTCAAAGAGAGGAAAAGAGAGGAAAAGTTACTAACCGATTCTGTAATTCAGTAACACAACACTGATACAATACTGTATCAGTAATAATGTAGAAACTCTTCTGTACTGTCTAATGAATCATTAAATACTCACATTAACCTCTGAGCATGTGCCAGTTAAGGACTTAAAAACATTAAATTTTGTGATGTCCCATTTTCTTTGTTATACCCTCCTTCCCGGAATATGCACCTGCAGCCTTAAAAAAACACCACAGAGATGTAGATTCCAGGCTCTGCTATTAAATCAGCAATTTGGATACTTTCCTTAAATCATTCAGCCACTTCCAAATATTCTGTCTTCATTTAAAAGCAGTGTGTGAAGTTGCATTCCATCTTTCAAGATTCAGCAGTATTTTTTGGAAAGTCCACCATGGATCTCAGAGTTCGGATTCACTGGTGGTGGCATTACCGTAGCTCATGGAATTTTTTTTTAAGGTCTGATCCATACCTATGTAGATGGCCAAAGCACTCAAGATTCAGCTACTGAACAGCTAGAAAGCCGCACTCTGCAGGAATCCACTCCATCTCCCTGCCTCCCTTAAAATACCTTGGTGCAAAGGTGCCGCTGGTGGCAGCTCATGATATTCACCTGCTTGTGGAAGCCCAGATTTACTTCAGTCTCAAATGAGTAAAAAGCAATTCTCTACAGTCCTCATATACTTCATGGCCTGAAGAAATAGATAATTGATCCATGCTGCAGAAAATGATAGCATAGTTTAATATTTTCAGTCAGAAGTCAACATGCTTATTAGAGGAAGAGCATCTTCCTAATCACTAATGCTAAAAAATCACTAATCACTAAATCACTAATGCTAAAAAATCTTCCTCTTTGGGTTGCTTTCTTCTGTTTGTTTTGTTTGGTTTTGGGGTATTTTTGTTTGGTTTTGTTTGGTAGTTCTTTAAATGATATTATTTTAGTCTATAATTATTATTTTAAACACACTTCAGTCAGTAGCATTTTAGTGAAAGGGACACTGAGCTGCTTATAAACAACACCAATCATAAGGAAAAAACTGCAAACTCAGTTATGCTAGGTTGGTTTGCAGGCTGGCAGAAGGCTGTTTGTACATGAGGAGTTTAAGATTTCAGGCTATGAGAGCCACAAGTTCCCAGATATCTGCCTTCCCACTTGGGAATTGATCCATGTTTACTTGTTGAAACTGGGAGAAGTGATTTTTTACTATTCCACCACTCTCACACAGACAGTTGAAGGGGAGGGAGAACATCTTCCAGGTGACAGCCTGTTGTGTAAAAGTAAATCTGTTCACTTAACATGGTGGGCTCCAAGTGTGGTGGTAAACATGACAGTGTGCTGCACTTGCAGAGCCACAAAACCTGCAGGTGAGGGGTGAACTGGAAGAGCAGCCTGACCAGTACTGCAGTAACCATCACCCAGCCTCTTATCATGGATTAATTGGCACTCTTTGGAAAACCCAAGAAGGAATTAATAATGAAAGAACGCAGATGACACAAGAACCATTGCAAGCCAGAAGTAAATACAATTCACCTTCACAGGGAACTTCACCTGAATATACGACAAAATATACTATAAAAGCCCTGCAGCCCTCAGAACATTCAACTGTTCAGGCAAGTTCCAGTTCTGTGTCATTTACACTGGATATAAGAACATTTGAAGACTGAGTGCGCAAAGACACGGCTGTACCTTTTGAGGAGTACCTAATCTCCAGCTGCACAGCTATGCACTTCACCGTTCAACAGAGAGACAGATCCAATGTGCTCTTTTAAATCTATTTCCAACTAAAAACAACCCAAAAATAACTTCAAGGGAAGGTGGAACTTACTAGACCATAACCACCCTACAGGTTCAGCAAGAGCCTTAAGGGAGAAATTGCTTGAATAATTAATGCAAATCCTCTCTGTGAAAGTTTTGTGTCTGCAACTAATCTATATTTGTCCAGAGAAGGGCAACTNTTTGTGTCTGCAACTAATCTATATTTCTCCACATGTCCTATTAAGAGTGGCTGAGCTAAGCTGAGGGGGCTGGGGGTGTTTAGCCTAGAGAAAAAGAGGCTCAAGGGGAGCCCTATCACTCTCTACAAATACCTGAAAGGAGATTGTAGCCAGGTGGGGTCGATCTTTTCTCCCAGGTAATAAGTGACAGAACAGGAGCACACAGTCTTAATATGCACCAGGGGAGGTTCAGCTTTGAGAAGGAATTTCTTCACAAAACGGGTAATTAGACATCGGAATAGGCTGCCCAGGGAGGTGGTGGAGTCACCGTCCCTGGAGGTGTTTAAGGAAAGACTGGATGTGGCACTTAGTGCCATGGTCTGGTTGATAAGGTGGTGTTCCGTCACAGGCTGGACTCCTTGATCTTTTTGCCAACCTAATTGATTCTGTGATATTGGCAATTCACCTCAACGCACAAGTCACATATGAAAGTGGAGGTTTTCAGCCTGCATCCCAAAACCAACATAACTTAACATAACTGTCACCCACGCTTTGCCCGCTTCAACATTGTTTCAAAGTAACGCATCGTAAGAGCACCCGGACAACCCGAGCGCCAGTCTTTTAGGGTTAAAGAGAGGACACGTAGATTCCCTCCGTGCCTCGGGGGTAAGTCCTGCTGGCTCCCGGGCTCTCCCGGCGGCGGATGGCAGGAGCACTCCGCTGTCCCCAGGCGGGCGCAGGGCCGCGGCCCGGGGGCACAGAGCCTCTCCAGCCGGCGTGGGGCCCGCCGGGCCGCGGGGGGCTCATGGGGCCCAGCGCCAGCTCCGAGGNGGAAGGGGCGGAGGCGGCGGCGGCGCCCGCGGTGCCCCGGAAACAGCGCCCGGGCCCGGTATGGCGGAGGCGGGGGAGGCGGCCGTGCTGGCCTGGATGGACCAGGCGCTCGATGTGGTCAGTGCGGGCCGGGGCTCCCGCTGTCCCGCGGGGGAAAGCTCGGGGAGCCCCGGGGCCCCTCACGGCAACGGGGAGGGGGCGGGGGAATGGGGGCCGGCGGAAGCTCCTCCCGTAGCTGTAACGCTGTCCTGTGCCTCTCGCGAGTCTGTCTGTCTCTCTGTCCCGCAGGCTAAGGAGGCGCTGGAGAAAGGGGAGGTTCCCGTGGGCTGCCTGCTGGTCTACAACGGCGAGGTCATAGGCAGGGGCAGGAACGAGGTCAACGAGACGAAGAACGTGAGTGCCACGGCCCGGGGACACCGTGGCCTTGCCGCCCCTGCCCTGCGCCGCGCTGGTCCCGTGGCTGGGTCTCAAACGTGCTCAGTTAAAGTCACCTGGGGGTTAAGAGTGAGAAATGACTGTGCAGCCTTTCCTGATGAAGTTTTGTCCACAGGCCAGAACAAAAAGCTGTTTCCTGTACATTTTAGACCTGTTGCAACTTTAACCATCAAATTAGCTGTAAGATCTGGTGCTGAGAGACCCATTAATGCCAACAGGGATTTTATACAAGTGAAAGCTGTGTATCAATTAACTGACTGCAAGATCTGACTGTAATTTATATTAGATGTCTCGAATCTGAAAACATAGTTAAAAGTTACAATGAGTCTTTTAAGCTCAAAAATATAACAGTAAAGATGAATCATTATAGTAATTTGTTCTGCAGGACAATATGTAATGTATTAAGAGGATTCTAATACAGCTTTAAGAAACCTAACTTCTCTGTCATTTGTCTGTCTCAAACACTGTGGGGAAGCAGACACTTCTTGGGGAAATCATGCCAGAGATAGTAATATTGTGTAGAAATCACATGTTAATAAACAGAACATAACTGACAAGACTGATAATAAAATCAGCTTAAAAATATCAGGGAAGCTTTCGGGCATTTTTGGTGTCAAGGCTGTCTGAAGGTACATACTAAAATGCAAGTAGCCTGATTTTAAAAAAATCAGCTGGGTTTTGGAAACAGTAATCTGTTAATATCACTGAAAGGCAATTTTTTAAAAAATTGCTGCTCAGCTTAAGTTTCAGTTCTTTTGTGGCTCAATTTTCATGAATGTTTATATTACAGTGATTGGAAATGCTGGGTACTTAGTGCTTCTAAATTTTTTATCAGATACATAATTGCTCCGTGTAGTCTGAAAAAAGTAAGCTTGAAAGCAGTACTTGTTACGAAATGTGAATCTAGGAAATTTTTTTCAGTTTTCTCCTAACAATTTCTGGCATTATTTAGGGACCATACTGGAGAAAAAAACAATCCTCTTGAACCATTAAGGCAGTTCCAGCAGATATCATAAATGTCAAGGTCTGTTTTAAAACTAATTTCTTGTCCCACCTTGTACTGAAGGACTTCTCCAGAACGTCATTCCTCAAATGGTTATAAAACGTCTGATTTCCAGTTTCAGACTTTTTATGTTCTGTTTATATCTCCCTGTTCTGGTGCTAGCATCATCCATGATTTTACATAGCTTGGATGTATTTAAAGTCTTATTCATTTTCAGCTTTTGTTTTTCTTGACCCAACTGTTTAATTTCCTCTCAGAAGACAGGCTTGCTTTCTGTGTTCATTAGAGTATTTATTTTACGTAGCCATTCCAGCTTTGATTAATTTTTTCTTGAATTCACTTAACCAGAGCTCTTAAGAACACTTAATTGGAATTTTATTCCAGATGGACTTGTGTTTTGTTTGATAACAATAGTACTTCACATTCTCCCTGGAAGAAAGTCCACCCATATTTTCTGGAACTTCCTTGGTCTTTTATGTTATTTTGTTATTCTTCATTTGTTATTTTGAATTTTTTTTTTACTCCTGCCTAGAAGGCCATCCACCTCCTGAATGACACTCTCACCCTGTCACTTCTCATGATGTCTTTTATCATACAAAAGACATCACATCCTCAGCTGTTTACTGTAGGGGTTTTTCCTGTTAATGTCAGTGACACAACTGAAAACACTTAAGCCAGATGATCTTTGAGTGTCTATATTAATGAGTTCCCACTGGACAGATATTTCTCCTGTCAATGCAATGTCTCTTCTTTTCTTGCTCACCTTACATTTCTTGCATTAGGCTGTTTTCCTCACTCACAATAATTTCACAGATTGTGCTGTGCCAGATGCAGTGGAAATGTCCAGAGAGGCTGATGTTTCTCTTGCCTAGAAAAAAACATTTGTCAAAGAAAGTCACTAGGTTAATTTAGTCTCAGCTATCTTAATTTTTTTTTTGTTTAATTTACCTTTTATAAGGACTAGTCCTTATAACACTACTTTCCTTATAAAACTAAGGTTTGTTATCTTGCCTGTTTTACTGTTGAGACTCTCCTGGATCTATAGGTGTCAGGATTGTATGACACCTATCCTTCCTGGTTTTTATTACAGTGACTCTGTTTGCTCTGAAGGTTTCACTCATGTAATGCTGCCTTGATGCATTAAAACATTGCTATAAGACTGGCAGCTTTCTGGCCTCCAAAATGCAGCTTTATAGCATACTGACTTTTTTAACTTCATGAAAACTTTTTTCCTGCTTTGAAAACGTGATCATTTATCCAATTAGATCTTCAGTCCTTCCCTATAATTCTGCCTTTGGTCAGGAATCAGCTTGCCTCTGAGCCTTTTGTCAAATAAATTCTGTCTTCTCCTTAAGCAGGTCCCTGTGCCCTCTGATGTAATGGGCTGAAGTTAGGAGCAGGTAGTGTCTTCTTTGTGCCCTCTTTCATTATGTTCCTAAACTGCTCATTTTGGCAAAAAGACTTAGTTTCCAAAAACTTCAGTGTTTTCAGGCTGTCTCTTGTCACCCTGAATCCTTTTTTTTTTGCCTGCTGTGTCCACAGCAGAACACATTGATGTCAGAAATGTCAGAGCTGTTTACTCTGTGGAAGTTATTTGCAAAATTTCTGATCATTGCTTTCTTCTAGGAGAAGTTGCTTTTGGAGAAGGGGAGTTTGTATACAGCTGTTTTTGGTTTATTTTTTTGGGAGCATGGCTGTGGCATCTATTTCAAAATAGACATGACACTACTTGTCTTCATTGAGCAACAGTGCAGCAAAGTCTGTGTAAGACATTGGGTTTAGACAGCCTGCTGATTCATTCATGAGCTTGTGCCAGTGCTGTGTTCCCTCTGGCAGATCTCACACTTGCTTGTTCACAGTCTTGCCTCAGACCAACCTGAACATTTTCTTCCTTACAGCATTTGTGACCCTTCCCATCTAGAAATGTTTTTTTGGCATCTTTATTCCAATATGTGATCCAATAATTCACTTCCCAATAAAATGCTCTCTGTCTCAGGTGCTTTGTTGATACAGACAGACATCTCCTCTTTGTTCTGTCCTGTTGGGTCATTGTAGCAAGTGTCTTGCAGGCACAGTACAGGATAATTAAAAATGAAATATTGTTTGCATAGTGAAGCCACAAGATAACACAGAACTTTGAGCTTTAGACCCCTTTACTCTCACTTGTTAATTATGGTCTAAAATTTAGAAAGTAAGCTTTTTAGGGCAGTGGTGATACCTTTATTTGTCTGAGAAATGTTTGCCACAGTTTGGGGCACTGTCAAGGCTTTTACCCCACTGAGTCAGCTTTTTTTCCTTGGCACGCCATTTGCCACTCTGCAACAATTCTCATTTTCCCTTGCTACTCTTAACCTGTTTTTGCTTTCTTGGTTTTAAAATAGTGTGTAATATTTGGCAATTTCAAGTTAGTTTATGAATTGAGTCAGTGATTAAAAATTAAAATAATCCCTCTTGTCTGTTATTTTATACACAGCAAGTCAAAAAAAGGCTATCTAGTCATAGCTTAATACAAAACAAAATCTCAAGACAGACCTAGAAGGTCAGTTTTTCCCTTATTTCTTGTCTTTAAGATGGACCTTTAATAGATGTGTAAGGAGGGAGCTGAAGAAACAAGCGTAAACCTTCCCCTTGCACATCCTTTCCACTTCTGAAAGTGAGTAGGTTGGGGACTTCCAGAGTCCAGGGCTATATCTGGATCATTGTCCAAGACGATATCTAGATCATTGTTTCATAGTCCTCTTAACTTGGAAACCTAATGACTGTATCTGTTAAGAGCCACAGTCTAATTAGTCTCTAAATGGAGAACTGTTCTGTAACTTGGATAATCCTTTCTCACCCTAAGGTGAATTTGTCCTGATGTTCCTGTGTCTTCAAGACATGAGATGACCAAAACAGTGTGTTTTACTTAAGATATGAGTACACTGGTGTGTAGTAATGTTCTATATTAGTGTAATCTCATTTGTGTAGCTGTCTTCTGTTACTGCAGAAGCTGGTAGGACCTGCAGCAGCTGCATGGTCTTTCTAGGAGTTTTTAAATGTTTTTGAACAGTATTAAACATAGCAGTAAGTCATGAGTCCTTTGCCATGTATTGCAGAGCATCTCAGTGTTATCACCACATATAATATATATAAAATTTAGCACCATAGTGCTAAAACATTAACCCAGGTTCATGTTTTGAGAGGAAGCTATCAGGGGTCATATAAGGACATATGAAGCAGAAGTACAAATATAATCTGGATTGGTTAAGTCTTACTCTAATGCTTGTGTCAAAAACATCCTTTTTTCAGAATAGATAGAAAAGGAAGGAAAATACTAATATTCTTAATTCAAATAAGCATCAGGTTCTAACTGAAGAGTCCTTTCAAAACTAGTACTTCCTGAAGTTTTTGCTGTGACATTTCATTGGCATAACAATGCTGCAGACATTTCAGAGCAGTACTGGGACATTACTGATTGTTTTGGTCTCTCTGTGCTGTTAAAGTCAACCCTTCTGTTCAGGGTTTTTGTGCCATAGATATTGAGATACTAATCATTCAGTTATCTTGGATAAAAAAAGATAAATTAATATTCCTTTGTCTTTTTGTAATCAGTCATATGCTGAAATCCCTGCCTGTTACTTGAGGGACTTACTGCACATGTATCCCCAGGCAGCATTAAACCTGAGGCAAACTGATAATGTTGTGTGTACAGAGCATACCAGACAGTTGTAGAAACATACTGAAATTGTTGCATGTTCATAGTGTATTTATTCCTTTCGAGCACAGGAATATTGTCAGAGGGAGGAAGAGGTACCAGCGAGGAGCACTTTGTTAATATTTCCAGAGAAAGTAATCCAGCCTGTATTCCTGCTTTTGGAACTAGAGTGGGCTATGGGCTACATCAGTTGTGCCAGTGAGCTTTGTGCATCCCTTAAGCTTCAAGCAGAACTTTCATGTCGTGTCTCACTGTGCTGGCATGACTGAGAGAGGAGAACTTCTGAGCATGCTCCTCTGCCTTGGAAAAAGTAGAAAAAACTGTCACTTGTAGGTTGTGTGTGCTGCACACAAGAGGTTGGGGTTGAATATTTTCTTTATTGAGTTGGGTATATTTTCTGCAGTCTGGGGGATATAAAATTTCTTTTGCAACTTGAACCAGCAAAGAGCATTACATTACTTCTTCAAAAGTTCATTACTACTTCAAAAGTGAATAAATGCAAACTTTTAAGAAAATACTTATTTTTATCTTCTAGGCTACTCGACATGCAGAAATGGTGGCAATCGACCAGGTCCTTGACTGGTGCAAGCAGCACAAGAGGGATTATAGGGAAGTGTTTCCGCAGCTGGTGTTGTACGTAACTGTGGAGCCCTGTATCATGTGTGCAGCTGCTGTGCGCTTGATGAGTATCCTTGCATGCTGACTCACACTGGGAAACTCTGTGTCAAACCATTACTCCTTCAGCACTGAAGCCCACAAAGAAAGGCTTGACAGTGTCAGGGAAAGCCATGAGGGGTGGTTTGAGGGTCTGCACCCACCTCCGTGCTGAATAGCGAGGGACTCAAGAGTGAAAGAGAGATGGTGCAGTTATGACAAACAACTGTTAGAGATTAAAAATACACTGTAGAGATGTTCGTTAGGATGTAAAATGAGCCAAGTGCAGTTCAGTGTTCAGTTTTGAATGTTGTATCAATCAGTAAACCATGTCTTTGTATGCCCCTGCTTTGGGGACTCATGCTTCCCCTTTTCTGAGAAAGGCTGGATGTGCATCTTCAGCAATACATCTTACATAATTAAAAAATAAGTTCTGATTTTATGAGGGAGGAATTGTAGCTCATACTAATTTAGTTTGAAGAGTACAAGCACATTTCAGGAAATTTGGTGACTGCCTAGATCAGGCTTCTGTACTTCCTGCTTGTTTTTCACTTAATACCTTGACTCACTCCCATAAATTCCACGGGTCATGTATGGCTGTCGAAATGAGCGATTTGGAGGCTGTGGCTCCGTTTTGAGCATCTCCTCTGATGATATGGTGGACTCAGGAGACCCATTTGAAGTAGGCTGTAAAATGTTTCCCTTTGTTTTCCAGCTAGGGTACTGTGCCTGGCTTTGCTACCAGGCTTTTAGAATCTTATGCATCACTTTAAGAGGACACATATGGAAGATGATCAAAGTCAAGTAAACTTGACCTAATCAGAAAATAGTGTAAAAAAAAAAAATTAGGTCTAAAAGAAAACTGAGGAAAACCCTGATGACAGTCTTAAATTATTTAAAAGGATGTATCAAGGGGTAAGGGAAAGAATTAATGCTGGTGGAAGGTAAGAATTAAATATATCTAAAATATGTGTAATACTTAGAACAGTAAGTATATGCTGCAGGAAGAGATGAGGGAAAATTATTTTAAGCTGCAGAATGTACAAACACATAATAAATATCAAGTAACAGCAACTTACAAAATTGCTGGGTTTTAGCTGAGCCACTGGAAATGATTGTATTTTTGTTTTCAGTCTGTGTGTTTATGAGGTAAAATGCATTGGCTTAGACTTACTTCATGTAGTTCAAATCCCAAAATAAATCTGAACTGCAACAGTAGCAGAGGAAATTCAGTTTAGGTATCAAGAAACTTTCTGAATAGTAGGGATACTAAAAGACTGAACAGTGTCTGGGGTTATTTCAGCATCTTTGTCATGTGAGAAAGGCTGGACAAGCGTTCAGTGGAGGTAGAGTACAAATAAATTTAGGTGCTTTACAGCATGATTCTACCTATGTACCCATGCATACATGTAGAGAGTATTTATAGCATTTTATTTATTACATTATTCACAGTTGAACATGGTCTTGCCTTATACAGTGATAGTGGTTCCTGGAGTTCTTTTCCACATTTCACATTAATGATTTAATGAATGTAAAAAAACAAGTAATGTATTTCAGCACTGTAAATAAGCACTAAAGGCTCAAGGCTCAAATAATTGTAGTCAGGAAGACTGTTTGGCACTCCAGTGTAAATATATATGGCATCTTTCTGTCAGTGTGTCAGTGAAACTAACATCTGAATTAATTGGTGTAGTCAGTAGTGGAAGAGTGTTCATTTGCTAACATTGGCATGTGGTATTTAGTTTTTTAATATATTCAGAAGACAGAAAGGAGAAGATTCTTGGTACTATGAATTCTTTGTTTCTGTAGGCTACTGCAGTGGAATGTATATGAGTGACTACTTATTTTCTAGCATGGGTGGAGATGTATTTAGTGTGAGTGACATTTAAATGCTTTGTCATTAGTGTTCATGGCATAGAAGAGTATTTTAGAAGGATCAAAAAGATCTGAAACGTGACTGTTAGGAATAAAGAACAGATATGTGGATGAGTGCTTTCTATCAGGAATTTTATCTGCAAATAAGATAGGTGTATGTCTCTTATGTTTCCAAGTGCTTGAGGAGTATGGGAGGTTGGAAACATGTTAATAAGAAAGAAATTGTAGATTTCATAAAAATTTTACATAATTTACTAAGAAAGTTTGTTTTATCTAATATTAAGTTATTAGGGAAATTACTTATTCTATTAATCCTCAACATAGTGTTTTTTAAATGTATTAGGTATTAAACCGAAAAGGAGATTTTTTTCACCCCTAAGTTCAGAGTACAATTGTTTAAAATTATTCTGTACTCAAGGCATTATTGTGAAGCATGGAATACGTTATTCTCAGATGTGCTCACTAACATCATTCTAATTTGAACAGTGTTCTTCTGGCTATCGTGCTGAAGAAGCAGTGGAATTGTTAAAAGCTTTTTACAGACAAGAAAATCCCAATGGTAGGTTTTACATTAATGCATCCATTTTGATCCCAACCTAATTTAAAAGAATGTTGGCAGTGGAATTACTGTAATTCACTTCTGATGATTCTTCTCCTTTCCTGTTTCTTGGCAGCACCAAAATCAAAAGTACGGAAAAAGGATCGTCGTCAGCAGCCCTACACTGGTGGCACACAGAAACTTACCAAAAAATGATATGTGAAGGTTTCTTCAGCATCCTGCTTTTTTAAAATGTGCAGTTCGATCAAACTATGTTTTTAGTTTTCTCTACAGGGTTTTTACTAATAGGATACTTAGTACCTGTTCCTGTGTTTCTATATTTATGATTTCTTGTTATCACAACAAAACGAAAGAGTAAATGACTGTTTTTAGAAAGAGGAAAATTGGTGGTTCAAGTCCGCTTGTTTACAGACAGATCCATTAAAATGGTGCTTTTGTACAGCATATTCTAGACTATTTTTTTCCTTCTGTGTGTGGAGAAGCATCTTGCTTTTCAATAGCAAATGTTTGCTTAGGCAAGCAAGTAATTCTCTTGGAAGGTTACATTTGGAAGTCCTTTACAGTCTGTGTGTGTATATTTATTCAAAAGGTATATAATGGAATTGTATAGTCCTTTAAGACTTAGGACCATTGCAAATGTTTCCTCTTTTTTTTCTACTTTAACACAAGCCAGATTTTCAGAGGTAATTTCTGAAAGTCACATACCTGTGTATGTGGGGACATAGACACAATCGGGGACATAAACACAGGGACATACACACAATCATGTCTGTTTGTGTGTGCTGTTGCTTAATAAGGATAAGCAAATATCACTTGGCTGCACAGCACTTTCATACAAAGTTTCTCCACAACTCTCTTAAGACTGTCCACTCCTCTTGTGAATATCAGTATAAGAAATACTTTATTTTTAAGAATGCACTACGAAGTTGTTCTCAGCTCCTAAATTATAGCAATCAGGATGGGCAGATAAAAGTGAAAACCTGGAAATGAAGTTGGTAATAGCATGAATAAAATGTATTTAAGATATTTATCTTTTCATAGTGTTGGTTGGCTTTGTCATTTCCATGTACTTTGCTTGGCCATGCAGTAATTTATAATCCAGAAGAGGGCCTTCAAGTTCCACTGATGAATTAAGAATACAAGTATGGTTCAATCTTGATTGCATACCTCTTAGAGGATACTTAAATGAAAGATGAAATTGTTGGTAGTTTATTTGGCTTTTTTTCAGAAATTTGAGAAATGCTGTAGCTTTTTTATGCAGAAGAGTGTTCAAAATTTTATAACTATAAAAATTGAATACAATTAAATTTTTTAGATATTTCAAATAAATACTTTCAAAAGTGTTTCTAAGAAGAATATTAAAAGCATTATTTTGTCACCATTGCTCTTAATAACTTAGACTTTGTATTTTATGTTTTTACTTAATGTTTACAAAGTGACATGGGAAGGAAGCATTTTTACCATAATAGCTATTTTCAGAGTTAAGAAATAATATTTCTTTGACTTAAGCCCTGTAACTGATGTCAGTAGCATATCCTATTCTCCTGACCATTACTTAGAGCCCTCTTTGGGTCTTTCCCATTCCATAAATAAAAGTTATGACTGTGTTTGTAGATTTAATCCGCTTCAGAGCTTGAAGGGCTTGTGAACCAGACAGCTAAGCTGGAAAAGCTATTTAGGAAAAGACCATTTTTAATGACTTTTATTGGAAAGAAACAGGCCTGCCTGTATTTATGGTATTTGGCTGGTGATAGAAGATGGCAATTTATCACTGCAGATATATTCACATCTCAGCTGGACCATCATTTTCTTATACCTTGAAGAAATCACTGAATTCCAAATTAAAGACATCAGACATCTGGCTTGTCACTGGCATCAGTGACAGTAGGAATCGGAGCCTTCAGACTGTTTTGAACCAGTACCTAAATCTCTCAACATCATTTCTTTTTCAGAGGGGCTGTGAACATTTTCCTTTCCCATTGCCTTCTCTCAGAGAAGGATGTTGTTATTGGAACATGTGTGACAGTAGGAGCCATGTAAATAAGTAGAAAGATTACTGGTAGTAGGACAAAACACATTTTAAAAGCTTTGTCCAATTTTTCAACCCTTAAATTGGAACAGATTTTTTTGTCAGTGGTAACCTGTCACTTAATAAACAGTTCAAGTCTTGTGCAAAGCCAAAAGAGACTGAAGAGGGTGTGAAAAATAAAAATTTCTCTTGAGAGTGATCAAGGCCTGTAATGAGCATCTTGGAACAGAGGCATGGAAGAAAAACAGTGTAGCATGATAAAAACTGTCATTTTACAGAAAGGTTATAAAAGATATTTCTGTTTACTATAATGTGTAAGCAAAAGAGCAATGGTCTAGTATTGAGACAAATTTGGATAGGGGAGGGGTTTGTTTTGGCTCTTTTGGTTGGTTGGTTGGTTGAGTTTGGAGTTTTTTAGCATAATAATTAGCTTGGGGAACAAACTGCTGAAAGATTACAGTGGAAGCAAAAATGGAACCCATTCACCTGAAAATCCTGCTATGTAGCCATGTAAGAACAAATGCAGATAGGCAGGTATTTTTATAAAATAAACAGATAACTCCTGTGTGAACACAAGCCACTCCTCAGAGCCGTGCAGCTGGCTGCTCCTTGCTCCCCCAGGCAGTGCTCTCCTCCCTCCCTGCGAATGGCCATGCCACCAGGCAGCGGGAGCCTGGGAGGCTGCTCCTGTGCCACTGCCCTCAGAGGTGCACCTCACACAGGTGTCCCAGTCTGCTGTGCCACAGCTCTTCCTAACCATGAGTTTTGAGCTTGCCAGCATGTTTTAGAGTTAGATTTGAAAACTGGAGAGATCCACAAGAAATTACAGAGATCCTGGGTAGAAGGGTCTAAGTTCAGGCTCAGAGAAACCTCGCAGTGACTAAGCTCAGTGCAGGGGCTGGAAAAAGGCAAGAGGAAGCCAATTATAACCTGATGAGCTGACTGGTTTCAGTGCTCTACATCAGAAAGTGAACTTAACAAGACAATTATAGAGAATACAGAAAGAATGTTAGGAAGAGAATCAAACCATTCTTAGAGGCTTATTCAGTGAGAAGATGCTTGCTCATGGCTGCAGAAGCATAGGCTTGATTTGGAACTGCTGCTACCAGGTGAAATCCTGCAGCAAACTGGGTTGCACATCCTGGAAGAAGTATTGCTGTCTGTTTGCTGGGGACCTGGTGTCAGGCTTTGGCTCTAGCTTTAGAGGAGTGTCAAGAGAAACAACTTTAATTATTACTGACACCTGGAAAACTCAAGAGCAGCAGCATATAAATGGTGCTATTCATTTTCACAGTGCTTTTACTTATTTTTATCTATTTGTTTCTAGGTTGCCACATAGCAGGACTCAAGAGCAGCAGTAAATATATTCAGCTGGTTTATTTAAAGAAATTTAAATGCTTCACCATTTTCCCCTTGCTGGTTGATAAATAAGCATTTGTGCTTCAGGGTTACATTTACCTTGGACTGTATTTTTGCCAGTTCATTACAGGTAAACATGATTTTATTTCAGCCTTTGGTTTGCTTGTCAATAGTCTGACATCAAAATATATTGAACCAGCTAGGAGGCAGGAAGCACAACAATACAGCTTTGTCTCTGCTAAACCGATTACAATTGACAATCCAAGGCTATAATAAATATGTCTTGTGACTTGCACACTAGAGGAGAGCCTGAATTTAAATTATAGCTTTGGGTTTTGAAATGCTCACTGATCCATTCCATTCCCATTAAGAGTGCCTTCCGCTCTGCAAAATTAAGTGATATCTTTACATGACAGTTTAATTTAATCAATTTGTTTTTCGATACGTGCATTTATGGAGTTTCTCCATTAGGCTTTTGAAATGTCTGTAGGTCCTATGCATTAATGTAAATGCGCCATGGCCCATAATTACCTTTGGCAGGCTCAGGGCACTGATAAAAAGATTATATTTTTAAAAACTAAAGTCTTCAAACTTCCTCAGTGCTTGGCAGGAAATCTGTTTCTGTGTTTTATTTGGAACAAGGCTGTGGAGCCTGCAGCCAACAACTCCAGTGTAGGCAGTAACTGTTATATTTTAGAGGAAAATACATTTGAGGCTAAATGAGAGAAAGGGAGAGGACGACAATTAGTGCAAGAGTACTGGAAGCAGCTGTTTGTGTGTTTTGCCTTGTGGCTGCCAATATATACTTTTATCATTAAAGTGCATCTAGAAACAAGGTATTTTCTATGAAATTACTTCACAAAACATGGATCTTTTTCTTTTTAAGAGGCTGCTCCAAAGTGAGTTTATCTTCCTATTTCACAATAGCTCTGCACTAGCCAAGAATACTGGATTCTCCCTTTGCCTCCTCCTCCCTCTTTTCTAAAAATGAACTTTTCAGGAAAATATGGAATTCAGAGAAGTTTGAAGGAGAGCAGATGGCCAACAGTGATCCAATAGGATGTAAAACTTCAGTTAGGTAGTTGCTTGGCAGGCAAGTGCAAGTGAGCCTGTGATGTTTCCATAGTGATGTTTTCACATGGTGCCTTCCTTTTGTCTTTTAAAAATCTAAGTGATTTAAAAAAAGAAACAGGGGGCGTGGGGGTAGGGGAGGGGTGGGGGTAAAATAAAAAGAAGGGTTCTGCCAGGGGCAGAAACTTGGGCTCATCTCTGATTTCTGCCTGAGCAGTGATGCACTGTCCTCAGTTGCTGTGGTGCCTGTGTGTGTTGTCTTGCTGGATAAAGCAGGAACAGCTTCTGAAATTATGACTGAGATTGCAGTGTTCTTCGAGGGGCACTGATTTTTTGGTGTCAGCATTTCATATTTACCTGTGGGGCCAGGTTTGCTGTGGCACTTCTCTAACCCTGAGAGCTTTCTCTGCATGCAAGGAGGCAGTGCAATAAAAATTAACGCTTCCCATGACTCGATTCCTACTTGCTCCTTTCAAGCCTCAGAGGTAGCCATCACAGCCACATTCGTTTGGGAGGCTATAAACAACAGCCATTATCTGTGCAGCCACATTGCGAAAGAGAAACAAGGTTTGTAGGGAGGGGCAGCATCTTCTATTAAGCCAAATGACAGTTGGAAAAAACAGGCAAGATTTTCAACATCCAGCCATAGGGACACTGAGTTCAAAAGCTTGCCAACTTTTTTCCACACATTTTAAGTGAAATGAAGACAAGTATCTATGTTCCATCTCCCTGCAAAACCTGCTTTTCTTGAAAGGAAAAAAAAAAAGGGACAATTTGATTATTAGCTAGTTTGAGCAGGAAAGGTTTGGTAGGAGCCTGGACTCGGTAAACTCTCTTAACTCTCCAGCAGCACCTTCCACTGCCTATGCACAGATGTGTCAGCACTTGTGCCAGCACTCTGTGAGGATCCAACACAATTTTCCCTTCCCAAAAGCTTCCCAGCAAGGTGCTGAATGCAGCAGCTCATCCTCTGAGCCCCTCACCCTTGAGCAAGCAAGACTCTTCTGAGGAGAAGCAGGTTCCTAGCAGGAATGCTGTGGGACAGGGGAAGAGTGATTCACATGACCCATGGTTTATGAATCCCAGCATGAACTGCCCTGGATGCTGAGGTACAAGCAAACAAAGTCAGTGTATCCTGTGAACAAAGTTACCTAGCTGCCCTTCTGTGCTCTGCCTCACCTGTGCATTCAGAGCTGCTTGGCAAGGGAGCCCGCTGTTCCTGTATTGACCAGCCTGTTGTTACCTGCCCTGGAGACAGAAAATAAGTCCTTTCTTGCTGTATTGCCCTCTGCAACCTCTTTCCAGTCATGCTGTGCAGCTCTTGCACTGGCAGCAGCCTGAATGAATCATTCAAAGCTATACCTGTTTAGTGCACTTTAAAATATCTCAATGTGTTTATCCTGTCAGGGTGCTCCATATGGATGCTTGAGCTACCAGTGATAAGGGGGAGGGCTGAAGGCTCACAATCCTTGATTACCTACAAAGTAGGACACTTCAGAAGCATTTCGTCTGCACGGGAAATCTGACAACTTTGGTGTGGGCAGCTGCAGCTCAGGGAGAGTCAGCCTGTGGATTGACCTATAGATGCAGAGTCCTTGCAGTGCTGCTGTGCCACAGTTAGGAAATGGCACTGCAGTGGGTTGGAGCTGGGCAAAGTGGGACAGCTCAGACTCCTGCCCATCTTTACCTTCACCCTGTGCCATGGCTGTTCCCTCAGCACTCGCTCACTTCAGCATATTGTACTGGGAGTTTATCTGCTCCTTCCTGCGAGCCTTTGATCTGCCTTTATACTCTGTGACAGAGCTGCAGAGTGCTCCCGTTTGGAACCACCTGCCCGCTCACTTCGGCTCTCAGACCACCCCCGGGCGGTGCTGCTCAGCAGCCATCAGCGCTTGCCGGTCTGCCGGTGCTGCAGTTGCAGACCGAGCTCCAAGACATCTCTGTGTCTGGTCCTGTGACGAGCTTCACTCGGAACACGCCCCCCTGTTGTTCTCCCCTGACATATTTTCATTCCGTGCCCTCGTGTCTCTCCTGCTGCCCCCTGAAAAGCAGCCAGGAGCTGCTCTGCATCACAGTGGCGAGAAGCTTCTTCCCTCCTGCCTTTCTGCTGCTCCAGCTAGAATAATGCCAGCTACCAAGAAGGAATAACTCACAAGGAGCCTAATGAAACAGCAATCTGGCATTAGGATGTGTATATAGTTGCCATTTGTTAAATTGACAGATGACATTTGGAACATGCAGCCCCTATTCATTTTTTGAAGCTAAATACTCTCTTGAAATAAAGTCGTTGCCATTAGTGTTAAAGCTGATTTGCAGCCCAGACAGGGCCAGCTGTGCTTTTACACATTTCTGGGCACCAGGTCAGATTCCTAGCAGCTGTAAGATTTCTTTTGTATTGAACTGGGCAATTCATGAGCAAGATACCCCAAATTACCTCAAGCTCTACCTTTATTTTTCCCTTCCTACCTTTTCATGTAGAATTCCTTCTACAAGGGAAAAAACAGGGTTTTGACAAACAGATTTTAATAAACTTAAATTTCATCATCTGCTACCTAGTCCCACTCGTCTACATTTTATGTGCCTATAATAACAAGGTGCCAAAGAGAAGTTCCAAACACCTTCAGTAGTAGTTCAAAATTTATTCTCAAGCAACAAAAACACAGTTTTTTTAGAGACAAATACCTCAGACATTGTATTTTAGGAACAGTTAAGAGTGTGAAGGGCTCAGCTCATCCAATTCAAAAACATAGAAATAAAGATGCAGTATTCCTTTACACCTTCAAATTGCTGTCAACACTTTCATGATGACTTCCATTTCCAGCTCCAGAAATACTCAGAAGAAATAGGTGCCCAAACTTTATCAAAGTTGTACTTTTAGACAAGAACTTGGCTGTTACCTCATATGCTGCTTCATCAGTTTTATTGATAAAGGCCCAGAGAAGTCATCTGACATGTTTATTTAATGTTTTTCAATGTCATTCCATTTTAACACTAGGATGTTATTCCACTACTACCACTTCAACTTATTTTTGCACATAAAAGAGCAAAAATTAAGCCTTCCAATATGCAGCAAAGCTGGTAATCACATGGCTACTGTTGGCTGAAGGGAGTGAAGCACCTTCCATGGGTGTATGCCAGGCAGAAGAGTGTAGAAGAGAGCAGAGCTTCACCTCACGTCCCCTCAGTGACTGACCAAGGCTGGGAGAAGATAAAGTCTCTTGACAGGTGCTTTCTCCAGCAGCTAAGGCAAGAGAAAGTGAGAGCCTAGCCAGCAACCTTCTCACTCTGGCTTGCCAGAAGGCACAGATTTCCTGGGAGTCACAGCCACACAGGAGCCACAAGAGGAGCAAGAGCCTGCAGAATGTTTGAGTCACAGGAATGTCTTCTTTCTTTAAGTAGTAAAAAAAAAAAAAAAAAAAAACAAAAAAAAAAACCAACCAAAAAACCCCAAAAAAACAACCTTAAATGATTTACATATGAATTGCTTCTAATGAGGACACACGAGATCAGTTTTCCAGCAGACTTTCAACAAGGCCAAAATTAAGGATACAATTACATGGCAGAATACTAGACTGAGATGTTCATGGTTTTTATGTCAACAGTGAAGTCAGCTACTGCTGGTGGGTGGGAAGAAGCTCTCTTTAGGGATGTTGAGCTGGTTGATTTTCTAATTACTTCAGAGAATTTTAAAAATAGCAAATTATAATAACAGGCCTATAAGACTCTCTAGCAGCTTTCTGATTAATGTCAACCTCAAGTTATATGCTGAGTTCTTGTCCATAAGGTATGCTGCTCAGACATTTTCTAGATGCTGTTTTAACCTGTGTCTTCTGAGTCACATTAGTCAGAAGAATGGGCCTGTAATTTAATTATTGAAAATGGTGCATTGGTGAGTTATTTCCTAGGAGAGAGAGTTAAGAAAACCCAACACTGCAATTAATGCTGAAATGGAACCCTTTTGCTTTGGCTTTTTGAAAATGTTTCCATATGTCAGAAGCCAAGTGAGACTGAGAGAGTTTAGAAAATTCTATTAGACAGTTATCTTCACCCAGAGCTTTCACAGAGATCAGAGGTTTTATGACTCCTTTTTATTTCTTCCTCTGCTTTGGGACTACATAACTCTTCCCTGATTTTCTGCAGAATTACAGGTATTTCCAATTTACTTCAGAGACCTTGAGTCTGTTCAGCTGTACAAATGACTCAGGCTAGTTAAGGGATTTTAGAATCCAAGAGAGATGTCTTTAAGGTCCACAGTGTTTGTAGCTTGTACAACAAATGACCATCACAGCAATCATATAACACCCTGTGCTTGCTTTCTTTCCTGAACTTGTATGGCCAGCAGTTCACAGACCTTTCCTCATGGCTCTTATTTTCTGTTTTTCCACTATTTTCTAAGCAAAGGATTCTCCATTTTTAATTCCTATAGAATTAGAATTATGATCTGAGCCCCAATAAGCAAGAGACCCTCACCATTGCTTCTGCATAACCACGCAGCTTGAAAATTTAGAACAGAAACATTTAGGACCTGAGCAGATTAAACAACAAAATCAGCAGTAGAAGGGATTCTCAGTGGGGTTCAGAGACTCTGCCAAACTGAAGCAAGAAGCCTGGAAAGGTTTTTAAGCGCTATTAAGTCCAAAAGCACTATGAGGTGAAAACCACAGCAAGTTCTGTGACTCACCCCTCCAACCTTCCCTCTATACCACCATCTTCTAACTCCACTGTGCAACTTCTGGGTGCTTTGGGCCATCCACACTCTACAGATGAAGAGCAGTCCTTGCTGCCCCTCCTGGTGGGCTGTGTTATGACCATGCCTGGCTGATCCAGATAACCTGGGACACACATGAAGCTGGCAAGTGTGCCTGGGCTTCTCCCTTCAGAGATCTCCAGGGCACAGCCTGCACGCGTGCAGGGCAGGGGCCCTGAGCTGTGGCACACGGAGTTTGAACAGGAATCAACTCGAGACCCCCCTTACAGACACCTGTGGGTGAGGACTCTGCCTCTTAGCAGCATGGCTGAACTGGGCTACCATTGCCTTAACTCTTTTCAGTTACTGCTCTCCAGGGATAGCATTTCATGCAACCCTCGAAATATCTAAGTGATGCTTCTTTTTGGCCTGTAGAGTGTGTTTGTCTTCTGTCTGGCAAAACAAAAAGATCAGAAATAGAAGCGAATAGGAAAAAATGACAGAATAGAAAAATTCAAATAAATGCAAAAGACAGGGCAAGCCAGAATGCCACAATGCAAAATGCCGATATGCAACATCCCTGAAGCCTTGATCCTGTGAAATGTGTAGGACATACATGGGAGCCTGCTTTACTCACAAGGAAAGAAAACAGTCCTATTATCAATATGTTGATTTTCCAACTTCTTTTTGCTAAAAATGTATTTGTTTTTAAATTAATTACATTGGGAAAAGGCAAGAGAAATGGGAGCAGTGGATTTGGAGGAAAAATTAATTCCAGTTGGAAAAAATGAACTGTGCACTTACAGAACATGGTGGACACCAGGTTTCTGCTCTTCAGATATTTCTGTAGGCTGAAGGAGAACAAGTGGGCTGAACTGGTTCTTCCTTTCATAGCTGGTTGCACCAGAAGATCTGCACCCTTTATCCTCCAAAGTACAGAGCAAGACACAAGGAGATGTAAACATAATGAGCCACACAATCTACGTACGCCAGGTTTTTTGCTTCATCTTTAATCATGTTGCATTTGGAAGACGAAGCCTGGTATGCCAAAGCTTGGGGTTGGACTGGAGGCAATCTTTCTGCTGTGGCAGAGCTAGCTGTTCAAAACTATGTCCAGCAGGCTCTGCTCTCCACTGCTTCTATCCACTGCCTAGAAACTGGGGAGCTGGTGCCTGTGCTGGCAAAGTGGCTTCACTACTCCAGGTAGACTCATAGTGGGAAACCCCACCAGCTATAAAAATCCCTTCTCTCTACCTACCCTTCCTTTCTCTCTCCCCCTAGAAGTCCTGCTGGCTCAATGTATTTATATCCCACTGGAGTCAGATGTATTTCTTTGGTTGCATCCCCCAGTTCCCTCCAGTGAATGTCCGGCAGCCAGGCTGGGCTTTGATGGTCCCACTGTGCTTGTTCTGCTCTGCACACACTGGCTCAGAGCCTCAAAGGTTCTGACCACCACACATGTGTTTAGTTTTAAGAGCAATTCAGGCTTGTCCTTGACTCATATAGCAGACATACCTTTTGTTTCCAGGGTACGTATTTTCAGTGTGTCCTACCTGGCCACAGTTTTCAGATCAGGCTGTTCCTGTGTTGCACTATAACAAGTGAAGGCAGATGATCCAGTGCTCAGTGGTTTTGCCTGGAGAGATATAAATCACATTGTTGGTATTATTTCTTCACATGTTGTGTCATTTGCTGAACAATTAAGTGCATGCTACTGAAGGATTAATAAGTGAGCCAAGGCTACAGAACATAATGCAACTTCACAGGAGGAGATGACAATGCAATTTTTAATACTGTATTATTATTTAATGTAAAACCAGCTGATGCAAAAATCAATTCCATGCTAAATTGTGTTTTCCTCTTTGATCCTTTTAAACTAATTTAAAAAAGTGGGAAAGATACCAACAGCCCATGGACAATCTCTAAATAATTTGTTACAGTCTGATGGTAAGTGGCACTCTCACAAACCCATATTTATATCAAAAAACCTCATATGTGTACGTTATATAGACCATCAATTATAACAGCTGAAAGTAAAATAAATGTAATGACTGTACATC
Source organism: Peucedramus taeniatus (assembly GCA_013400575.1). Lineage (NCBI taxonomy): Eukaryota > Metazoa > Chordata > Aves > Passeriformes > Fringillidae > Peucedramus > Peucedramus taeniatus. The sequence continues at coordinate 93,443 of WBNO01002446.1, read as the reverse complement.
TACTTTACTATGCTTTATATCTCATCTTGAGAAAAGGGTGTTGCTATTCCAAGCTATATCCTTCATAAAGTTATCACAAACAAACAGTACACTTCAGCAATATCAAAATCTAAATACCTGCATCCAAAACATGCACAATTACAAAAAAGTGCATTATAAATGATACATAAATTAATAAAACCCATTAGTTTTAGCTCTTTTCTCAGTGTAATTCTATTTATCGTGTTTTGGCAGGTAAATTAATAGTTTCTTCCACACTAAATTGCACTTTCAATAAAGATGAATCTCTGGGGTGTGATTTTGGATGGTATGTTTATAATCTAGCTCAACATTAAGACCACTGGAACCCAGAGTGGGTGAAAAACCAATCAGACAGTACAAGGGTTCACACTTTTAGCTCTCTTTTCAATAAGAGCATGAGGGCCAAAGGGTGCTGGTCCTTCCCAGCTCCCAGTGTGGAATCACAAGGAGCCCATCTCTGCAGCAAGCACTGGCCTGGCAGCCACTGCTTGACAGAGCCGAGCAAACATCTGTGTAACATCTTGTGGGTGACATGGGCAGTGGGATTTAGTGCATCCCCAGCGAGTTTGCCGATGACACAAAGCCGTGCAGTGCAGTTGGCACACACAGGGAAGGGATGGCATCCAGAGGGACCTGGGCAGGCTTCAGAGGTGGGACTGTGTGAGCCTCATGAAGTTCAGTGAGGCCAAGTGCAAGGTCCAGCACCTGGGTCAGGGCAATCCCATCAGATACAGACTGGGCAGAGAATGGATTGAGAGCAGCCCTCAGGAGAAGGACTTGGGGGTGTTTGTGCAGATGCCCAATATGACCCAGCAATGTGCACTTGCAGCCCGGAAAGCCAACCTTGACCTGGGCTGCATCAAAAGCAGCATGGCCAGCAGGGTGAGGGAGAGGATTCTGCCCCTCTGCTCTGCTCTGGTGAGGAGTCACCTGGGCCCCCCAGCATACGAAGGACATGAGACCTGTCAGAGCAAGTCCAGAGGAGGATCTCAAAGAGAAGGGTCATCAGAGAGCTGGGCATCTCTCCTGTGAAAACAGGGTGAGAAAGTTGAGATTGTTCAGCCTAGAGAAGAAAGAGAAAGCTCTTGGGAGACCTTACAGCAGCTTTCCAGTATCTAAAGGGAGCTACACAACCGCTGGAGAGGGACTTTTTGCAAGGGCATGTAGTGACAGGACAATGGAGAATGGCTTAGGTTAAGTTTAGATCAGCTATTAGGAAGAAATTCTTTACTATGAGGGTGGTTAAGTACTGAAATATGTTGTCCAGAGGAATTGTGGACACCCCATCCCAGGCTGGATGGGGCTCTGAGCAATCTGGTCTAGTGAAACATGTCCCTGCCCATGGCAGGAGGTTAGAACTAAATGATCTTTAAAGGTCCCTTGCAACCCAAACCATTCTATGACTGTATGAAATCACCATTCCCTCCTGGCAGAGAGTGTTGCTCCCTTCATCTGTGGAATATCCTCAGCTGCTGCCAGCACAATCACACTGCAGGAAAATCTTGCTCCAAATAATTTAGTCTTTATTTACTCAGAAGAAAAAAATCAAAAAGCTAGAAGGTAAAGGATAAAGGAATAAAATACTTGGTATGTTTCTATGGGCACAACATCATACACAGGTCCACAGGGAGTCCTTCACAGCAAAATTTCCTGAGGACCTTGTATGTGTTCAGGTAAGTTTATAGTGGGAAAGATGCTGGTCTATCATCACATCCCATCACAATAAGAAAGCAGGGTACAAGTAAATTGAAAGGACTAGACACAGCATGTGCAAGTGGAGAAAGCAAGCAGGCAGAGAAAACAAATAAGTGCCTTTTGTTTGCATGTTAAGATTACATGCAAAATGAGTTTTGAACCTGAAGTTGAGATTATTCCATATTCCATCTCTGTGGTCCCACTGTCTGTCTACTCTACAAAGCTCCTTCTCACATATTTGCAATGTTTCTCGTTGGCTGCATTTTGAATTAGTATCTTCATATATAAATAAGCAAAATTAGGATATGCCTTATCATGTAACTGGCACAGTGAACTGTGGAATAAGCATGCTTGCCAAGTAGTACCAGGAGCATGGATCAGGCTCCTGGCAACATGGAGATTTTGGCTATTCATTGTGATGACACCTAGGAAAGGAATGATGCAGTACAGAGCTCGAGGCTTTCATGTGTTTCCTCCACCACCATCCCTCTCAGACAGGGTGAGAGATACTCAGTGCCTTCATTTGCTTCTCTGAATTACAGCACAGTCACTAACACATCATCTGAGGGGTTTGGGGCTAAACTCTTGTAAACCAGTTTTGATTCCTTCCATCATGACTCTCATTAAGTGTGAAGTGCCTCCAGGGAAAGGCAGATGGTTAAACAGATTCCTCAGTGACATAATGAATTTACAAAGCCCTCCGGTTTTACTGGGGATGTTTTGGGAAAAAATATCTTCAGCCACCAAGTGCAAAGTCCACTGAGAGGGAGAATCACTTTATTTCCTCTCCTTTGGGGCCTAAGAAACATTCCCCACCCAGCCTGGGAGCTGAGAGGAGATCACTGTTGAGCACTGGAAGGGAGGAGAAGGGGCAGGGACATGGCTATCCATCCATCCATCCATCCATCCATCCATCCTGCACAGCACACCCCTGTCATCACATTGAAGGGTGGGGATCACAGCCTCCTTGCTTTCCTTGGCAGCCCAGCTTCATCCCCTTTTCCCAGCAAAGCTCTCCAAGGCAAGCTCTGCTTGCAGAGAGGTATTGCCTCTTGGCACAGGAAAGAAGTATGAGGCTTTTTCCAGAATTCAGATCCTGTTTTTAGTGTGACTCAGCTCTGCAGAGTCCATAAGGAAGACACGGGTTGTGCTTTATTAGCACTTAGGTTAATGTTTGGAAATAACAAGACTGATGGTTTTATCTGTTTAATCATTTGGTGCTGCCAAGAGCGACCATAAGCACAGCCCAATGGTGCATGAAGGGAGTACAGCCTGACATTAGTTTCCCACCACTAGAATCCAAACATTAGCACACAAGTTGTGTAGCAGGCTGGCAGGGGCAGGCAGCCAGATCAGTGCTATTGCAGTGACTCAATGATTGTAATTTTTCTTCATGGAGATTTTGAACCTCCTTGCAAAGAAAGGAAATAGGGACAGATTAGGTGGGCTAGTTTTGAAGTTTGGCAGTCCATTTGTGTTTGCCCAGCTTTCCTATGCCCTCAGCTCAACTAGGCTACAGAGCTAAGGACTGAAAGACTTCTCTAGATTTCCCTAATATTATTTCACGTGTTTTTTGCCCCCCCCCCCCTCTTTTTTCTGAACTGTCCTCAGGTGCATTCTTTAGCATGCAGTAGCTGCAGTGCAGATTCCCCACATGTAAGCAGGCAATGCTAGTGAACTGCCATATGCAGCCAGCAGCAGCCATTCATCACTGAAAAGCAATCGGAGGGCGGGATCATGTGGTCAGCTGGCACCCAGACAGCACTGGATGTGGCAGATGCCATCAGTGCAGAGAGCAGAATAAGAGACAGGAGTCAACAGACACAGGGATGTTTTCTTAACAGAGGATAGCTACCTCAGCTACTGTTTATCACCATTTATCACTAAAAAAGTGCAGCTGCTAGACCCACTGATCCTTTGAAACATATGTGGAGCAGAGTTTGGCGAATTTTGGCAGAGTTACTCAGAACACCTCTGATTCTGTACACAAAATCGGGGGGGAGAAAAGCCACTGAAATAAGTGGAGTTGCACTTCAAGTAAAGTTTCCTTGGATGTGCAAACACACGCCTCACCCACTGCAGGAGGGCGTGTGGCTGTGCACACCGTGGTCCGGCCACCCAACGCTGCCAACCAGCAAGGGCTGCACTGCTGGACGAGCACTGCAGAGCTTAGAGCTGGCCACACAAACTGCTTTTTGTAAAGGATCCTTAGAAGCCACACAGGTGGCCTGTCATGTAGGGGACTAGCTGAAAGAGACAGAGGCTGCAGGACTGGCAAACCTCAAAGACCTGAGACTCTTAAAGCTTCCACAATTGCCCTGCATCTAATTTTTTCTCCTGTTTGTATTCTGTTGGTATTTACTCTTTCCAGTAAAAAAGGGCAGTAGCAGCCCATGCCCTTGACCACCTCATATGTCTGAAGATGCTGTCAGGAGCTGCCCATGGCTTTAGCATGTCAGATAAACACTTTAAATCCTTTTTCCTCTGCCAGAGCTATGCTGTTTGCTAGAACAAAAATAAGCAGAGCCTGAGCTCTGCCTACTCTTCCTGCTTTTCCTCAAATACGTACCAGAAAATTAGCTGGAACGCAACTCCCACTCACTGTACAAGATCCAGACTTTAGCAGTCCTAAACCAAGCTTTTTCCTGTCCCAAGCCTGTGCTAGAACTAGTCAAAATTTAACGCTTGCAAGATCATAACATTTTTAGAGCAGAGGAGGTAAGGGTGGGAAATCCAAATAAGCCTGAACACACCCAAAACATGCTGCCACTTCCATAACTAACAGAATTCCACAATACTAAGCTAAAATAAAAATAGAATAGTCTTATCACCTCCTCTTTAACCCTAACCTCAAGGCCATCTCTGCTCCACAACTAAGTAGTTTCCCTCCAGGTTCCCATTTTCAGCCTTGCCATCTTAATGAGAAACTTCTGCCAGCTGGATCCAGCTCCCAAAGCACAATCTGTAATGAGGACAGGCACCTGGGGACCTACCTGCCTATCTCAGGAGAAGAATTTGGTTTGTCTTTCCAATCCCCCGCACTGCAGGGTCCTTTGAGGCTGCGATAAGGGAATGCCAGACCACCTGGTAGCAAGAGCAGATGAAAAGGGAGGGGACTGATGAAGTTGAGATGTGGGTGGTAGCCAGGTTGGAGGAAAGGGTTAGAATTAGAGAATTGTTTATCAGAAGGGATGTCTGAAATTATCAAGTTCAGCTGTTTGCTGCCAAGTCCACCACTAAGCCACACCCCCAAGCACCACATCTACATGTCTTTTAAATACTTCCAGAGAGGGGACTCAATCACTTCCCTGGACAGCCTGTTCCAATGCTTAACGAGCCTTTTAGTGAAGATTTTTTTTCCTAATATCTAATCTAAACCTCTCCTAGTGCAATTTGAGGCCATTTCCTCTCATCCTGTCTCTTGTTACCTGTGAGAAGAGACTGATCTCTACCTGGCTGCAACCTTCTTCATGTATTGTTGAGAGTGATAAGCTCTCCCCGAGCCTCCTTTTCTCCAGACTAAACACTCCCAGCTCCCTCAGCTGCTCCTCATAGGACTTTTGCTCCAGCCCCTTCCCCAGCTCTGGACACACTCCAGCCCCTCAGTGTCCACCCTGTAGTGAGGGGCCCAGAACTGATCACAGCATTCGAGGTGCAGCCTCACCAGTGCTGAGTGCAGGGGGACAATCCCTGCCCTGCTCCTGCTGGCCACACCATTGCTGATCCATGCCAGGATGCCATTGGCCCTCTTGGCTACCTGGGCACAGCTGGCTCATGTTCAGCTGCTGTTGACCAGCACCCCCAGGCCCTTTTCTGCCAGGCCACTTTCCAGCTACTGTTCCCCAGCCTGTGGCCCTGCCTGGGGTTGTTGTGAGCCAAGAGCAGGACTCGGCATTGGGCCTTATTGAACCCCGAACCACTGGCCTTGGATCATCGATCCAGCCAGTCCAGATCCCTCTGCAGAGCCTTCCTACCCTCCAACAGATCAACACTCCCACCCAACATGGTGTCTCAATCCCCTCATCCAGATCATCAATGCACATACTAAACTGGCCCCAACACTGATCCCTGGAGAACATCACAAGTGATGGGTCACCAGTTGGATGTGGCACCATTCACCACCATCCCCTGGGCCCTGCCATCCAGCCAGATCTTTACCCAGTGAACAATGCACCAGACCAAGGCATGAGCAGCAGTTTCTCCAGGAGAATGCTGTAGGAAATGGTGGCTAAGGATTTACTAAAGTCCAGGTAGACTTTATTCACAGCTTTCCCCTCATCCACTAAGTGGGGTCACCTTATTTTAAACTTAAATCAGGTTGGTCAAGCAGGACCCACCTTTCCTAAACCCACCCTGGCTGGGCCTGATTTCCCAGTTGTCCTGTATGTACCCTGTGATGGCACTCATGATGATTTGCTCTATAACCTTCTCCAGGATCAAGGTCAGACTTACAGGTCTGTAGTTCCCTGGATCCTCCTTCCTTCCATTCCTGTAGATGGGTTTCACATTTGGGACCTCCTCAGTTAGCCAGGACTGCTGGTGAATGTGGAAAGTGGATTGGTGAGCACTTCTGCCAGCTCCCTCAGTACCCTTGGGTGGATCCCATCCAGCCCTATAAATTTGTGTGTATCTAAATTGTGTTGCAGGTCACTGACCAATATCCCTTAGATCATGGGGGCTTCATTCTGTTCCCCATCCCTGTCCTCCAGCTCAGGGTACTGGGTGCCCCAACAACCACTGGTTGTGTTAAAGACTAAGGCAAAGAAGGCATTAAGTACCTCAGTCTTCTCCTCATCCTTTGTCATTTTGCCCCACATCTAATAAAGGATGGAGATTCTCCTTAGCCCTCCTGTTCTTGATGATGTATTTACAGAAACATTTTTTATTGTCTTTTACTGCAGTAGCCAGATTAAATTCTAGCTGGGCTTTCGTCCTTCTAATTATCTCCCTGCATAACCTCACAACAATTTTGCAGTTCTCCTGAGTTGCCTGCCTCTTCTTCCAAAGGTCATAAATACTCTTTTCATCCCCAAATTCCAGCCAAAGCTCCCTGTTCAGCCAAGCTGGTCTTCTTCCCCACTGGCTCATCTTTCAGCCTACCCCCATGCCTTTAGGATTTCCTTCTTGAAGAATGTCCACCCTTCCTGGACCCCTTTGCCCTTGAGGACTGACTGCCATAGGACTCTGTCAACCAGTCTCCTAGACAGGTCAAAGTCTGCCTTTCAAAAACCCAGTGCCTTGTTGGCCTTCACACAGATTCTTATCCATAAACATTCAATCTTATTGTCACCATCAGTAAGCTTCAGAAAATCAAATCACTCACTAACACACAGGGTTACCTCACTCGCTTCTTCCTTGCCTATTCCTTCTATCTGTGTCCTCATATATGAGAATCCAGTTTGCTCCCAAGCTTGAGAAGAGGGTCTAGGGTGCCCTCAATCGCCCATTTGGCAATTGGTTTTTTCCTCTTTCACTTGCTGCATTTAAATCACAGCTTGTTGGGAAGGGAAGACTTCAGTTTCTCATGAAGTAGAGACTGTTCAGTCAAAGCCCAACTTTAAAAATACATTTTCTAAATATGCACTATTCTCTGTTGTCCTCGGTGATTTGATTGGCAGAAATAAGAACTGCAAAAGCAGATCTTGTCAGTCATTCTTAAGCCTTCCTTAATATGGAAACAATCACGTGCCATTTCAACCATTTTCTGCAGGGGACACAGTGGGCTTAATAAAGTGCATGCACCTGCAGTCTCAACTTCTTTTTATTTTTTGGTAAAATTTTTTTGTGGGGATTGCAGATGTGCATGGGCAAGATAAGAGACCCTTCCCCATGACACCTGAAAACCCATCCTGGCCTATATTCCATCATTTTCTGGAAATGCTCTGCATATATGCACACTGGCCCAGCTCTGAGTGTCTGTCTAATGAGATCCAAAGGACGAGGGTGACACAACCCCTGTGTCCTGCAACACCTGCTCATTTGAGACTCAGCTTTCAGAGGTGGTGAACATCCCATGCACTGTCTGTACTTTGAGAGACACGGAGACAGTCAGCAACTTTTAAATAAGACCAAGGTGGCCTCATACTGAGGTCCCAAATTATGTTTAGAGAATGGTTCCAGAACAATCAAAGCATTTCTTTTTTTCCATTAAAAGACCTCCTAAGGAAGAATTAAACTGGTAGAGCTCTATGGTAAATTTAGCTACAGTGTTTCTGGGACAAGATGTCCATAGAACAAGCATCCCTCATTTATCACCAGAAAATCTCAATTCTGACCTGAAACACAAATTTGGTGCCACATGTAGCAATGTGTTTGTGGTCTGTTGCAAATGCCAGCCAGAGAGGGAATATGTTGGTTTAAGGCACACAAGTAAAAAACACAGCTTTAAAAGCTCAGCTTCATTTTCCTTTGCTGGGAAAGGAAATAATTATTCTATTTATTTTGCTTCCAAGATGGGAATAGTAAATGTATTTCTCACCTCACTGAGAGGAAAAAAAATCACACCCAGTATGGTTAAGGTGCACCCCCTTTTGCAGAGCAATGTGACAACCTTGCAACTTGAACAATTTTTTTTTTCTTTAGCTGCTGCCTTCTGGGTTTTTTCTCTTGAATGTGGTTTATTCTTGAGAGATTCCTCATGCATGAGCATCTTGGATTGTTTCCTACAAAACAGCAGAGCTCCTAAATAAAAGGAATGGGTAGGGCAGAAGTGAAGCTTATTTCAAACATAGCTTTAGAGGACCTGTTTTTTCCTGCCATGTGGAGGCAAATATTTGGCCATGGAGGAAGAACAATTAAAATGAGCTATGCTCAGGAGTGAGCAGATCAGTCCTTCCTAGAGGCCTGTGGTAATTCTTTTCTTGGACGATGTGAGCTGTGATTCCGCTGAGGCTGCTGCTTTTGTTTGTCTGCTTTTGCAGAGAACATGCTGCAGTTGAGATCACCTTTTCCACAGCTCCCATGCACCTTCTGGAAAGACAGGGCCCAGAGGAGCATTTTGATATTTGTGTCAGGTGATCAGGGGCAGGGCTCTGGGAGAAAAACTGGAGCACAGCAGATGTTCAGACCAGGAGTGCACACAGCACTGCTCCTTTTTGACCCACTGTGTGACCCTTTTAGGGATGCTCCTTTGTTTTTCAGCTACTGGATGCTATGACACAAATTTCTCTGTGTGTAGTGTCGCTTCCCATGTCCAAAAGCCCTGCAAAAGGGGAGCCATTTGGGACAACTCCTGCACAAATTTCCCCCCACCCCTCCCCAGCTCTGGTGACAGCAACCTGTGTCTTCACAGTAATTCTTGGCCTCAGCTCCCTCATAGTAAGGTGATCCACAAAGTGAACATTAGAAGGCATTTTCTGAGCCAAGGGTTTTCCCCTGGCACCTTGCAGAAAGGCCCATCTGCCTCTCTCGGGGTGGTGTTGCCTCCATCCAGCCTCCACAGCTGTGTGCAGCTTTTTTTTTTTTTTTTTTCTGACCACAGTGATGCTGCTGACAGAGGAGGAAACCTTGCTCTAGGTAAAGATGTGCAGAATAAAAGTTGCATTACACATAAGTCCTAAAACTTGTCTGGCTGGACAAGGACTCCGAGGCACAAAAAGGAGTGGTGGGACCTCAGTCGAGGTGCAGCCTGTTTCCTCCCTGGAACAGCAATGGGAGTATGGCTCAGCTGGAGGCAGTGGGGCTGACACACCGCCCGAGCAGCCACACTGGGCACACAGTGGGTGAGTTAAGGACATACTTTAAGCCTTAATTCTGAGTTTCCTAGGTTTTGTCAGTTTAAGCCAGAATCCTAATGTTATTTTAATGCAGTTGTTTTGTGTGTGAATAATATGCTTTCTATGCCAAACCACAAGCCCTGGAACTAATATCTCATAAAAATGCCTAGAGTCCAAAGCTAATAGCTGTAATTCAGCTGATCGAGTGATGCCTAAAAAGTTACGGATTAACGCTGTTCTCCAAGGGGAAGTAAAATTAACTCCACTTCTGAGGGGCTGGGTGCTATCCTGCACAGCCCCTTAGCCTGGGCTGAGGGACGCAGCTTGCTGCAGACCCTGGCCACCCCATGGCAGGGCTCAGTGCCCTGTGGGCAGAGGCTGGGGATGGGGGGTGTGTGTGAGGGAGTTTAATCATTTTTTCCCTTAAAAAAGCTCCCACCCTTCCAGCAACACCCCACCCAGTGCTGTGTGGCTCCAGCTCAGCCTCGCACAGCCCTGATGTTGTGGGCAGTGATTCAGACAGCAGAAAGGGGCGGGGGGCCGGTCCCTCACTCCCAGGGGTGGTGGCCGGATGAGTGGCAGCCGAGGTGACATCAGGAGCTGTGCCTGCCAGGCACGGTGGGCAGGAGCTGGTGCTGAACCCAGCAAGGGGGCAGGTGCCCCTTCCCCTCCCAAAGGGTTTGGAGGAGGCAAGAGTGACTTGCAGTGAGCAGAGAGGGAACACGGAGGGGCAAAGCTGTCCCTTCACGCTCTTTCCAGGCGGGGAAGTCGTGCCACAGGATGTCAGTGCAGCCTGTGAGAACGCCGTGCCTCCCGAAAGAAACAACTGTCTCCTCTCAAAAGCACACAGGAAGATCTCTTTCCCAGAACGTTTTATTTAGGAAACTTGCATCACAGCAGCAAAGCAGAATGCTTATTTGGGAAAAGAAAATGAGATGTGGCCCCAAGACAGCGCTTGCCTGCGGGCTCCGTAGCAGAAAGTTTGAGGAGGCACCAGAGGCAGCTGCTGGCTCGCAGCACCAAAGGCAGAGCTGGGTGGGCTGGAGGCCCAGCTGGAGTTTGCTGCCTGTGCCATGTCCTCCAGTACTGGCTGTGGAGCTGTAAGGTATCAGGGATTTTCCTGTTACAACACAAAGGGATCAGCTAGATTAGCTTCTGCAGAGGTGAGAAGGAAATGTGTCATGTTGACTGTTTATTTTGCTCTAATTGGATTCAGACCCTCTTTCTGAATAAATCTCGGTTGACTCCAGCTCCTGCGGTTTTTCATGGCTGTGAATACAGAGGAGCTGTTCCAGGGATGGGCAAGGGATTCTCGGCTTCAGTGGGAAAGCAAAGGGATCATGTGGTCACTAGAGGCAGGCAGCCTGCAAAGAGCATGGCTGTTGCAGGAAGCTCTCATGGTCACATCCCAGATGAGGCTTTGTGGTCATGGACGGCTTCTGGCAGCACGAGGTAAAAGCTGTTCTCTGAGCAGGGAATTTTAAGCTTTTCAGTCTTTCAGACAGGACACCTACAGCTGCTCTGGGCAAGCTGCTGCAGCACAACACTCTGACCAGGGCAATCCTGCCTGTAAGAAAGCAGCACATGCCAGTCCCCTTCAACAGAGAGAGCCGCGCTGTCAGCAGATCTTCTGCACTTCATCATCCTTCTCTAGCTGGTGTGGAACTCTGTAGGAAAATTATCTTGGTCTGCTGTTTTTCTTGGCCTGCTTGCTCAGAAACACGGAAAGTACCTGCAGCAGGAGTGGCTTCTCAAGTTCATCCCTTGAACCTCTGGAAACAAAATGAGCTCAGGTGGAAAAGAAAGAAGAGAGAGAGTAGTTTAATAATCCTAGGTCTGGGTAGCTGCAAGCTGCTAATAAACCTCTCTGTGTTAATCCCTCTAAACCAGCAAATACTTTTCATTTCTGTGTCCCTTGCACTATGGAAACTTTTTTACATCTCTGTACTGGCCAATGTGGTTTGAATCCCTGCCTCTGAGTCACATGGATATCAAAATCCTCAGACCAGCTGGACTAAGTAATGCTCTCTTGATGAGCACAGCAGAAACAAGACATAAAATAAATCATTAAGTCATTGACATTTTTGGGCGATCTAAATTATGCTTGCATATGCATTACAGAGTCAAGGCTTGATTTTGAAATTCTTCCACTTATTTCTTGTTCTTACAGGTGCAAATGAATGCTATATCAAGAAGACACATTTCTCTGGAGAGCATCTGCTCCTGCAGTTTCTAAAGATGTCCTGTATTTGCAAATGTCTCTTCTTGTATGTGAACCTGTGACTTGTCTGAGAGTTTTGTTGTCTTACTGGAATTGGACATTAAAATTATCTTTTATTGTTCTTTCGGTCACATTTATCTCTGTGACAGATTGTTGTATTTTCTCTTGGCTTTGCTATTCTTTAATTGATCACTGAAGGATCAAATCCAGATGCTAGGTACATTCTCTGAGGTGGGTATTGGAGTACTGTGGTATACAGATTGTCATCGTTTTCAATGGCACCTTTGCCTTGATCACTTGCTCTTGCAGAACTAATTTGTTTTAGGTACTTTTAGAGCCCATGGGAGGTGCTAAATAAACACTTCAAACTATAAAAGAAGTTACTGGCCAACTGTGTGGTGGTAAAATTAAATAAAATACCCAACATCACACAGGTAAGCAGAGCAACTGTTTTTCTCTTCCTCAGCACATCAGATCAGGATTTTACATTCTGCTTACCTGCAGAGTTTCCTACAGCAGTATCCATCCTGATTAAAAAAAAAATAAAGAAGAAGAAGAAGAACAAGGCCATAGTACGATTAACTAATTTGAAGGATTTTTTAAATATGGACAATACAGTCTGGTTTTGCTTATCTTTGTTTTTGGAGTGCCTGAGCCATCTTAGAAAATTTAGCCTGAATCAGACATGTAGAATTTCCTATTCTAAGGAAATTTCCTATTCTGAGGAATATTCCAGCCTACAAAATGAAAATTAGGTTAAAGGAAAATAGATGAAAAGAGAGACTGCTACCAGAAAATATGATACATGGACATTGGGAGACACTGTAATACAGGAATTCATGCATCTACTGAAGTTTTCCACCTCTACATCAAAGCTGCTTTGCTTCCACGAAGCAGTGCTATACAGGTTTTTAGGGAAGGAAACAGAACAGAGCATTCTTTCTAAGGGAAATCACAGGTGCAGTAGGAGAGCTGTTGGCAAAGGCATCCCTTTCCCATGGCAGTACCCACACAGCAGAGTGGGAATGGCTCGATAGCAGAAGCAAGGACAGGATGGGCTTTAAGGGTCACCCAGTGAAAAAATTGGTAGGGGGCACCAACAGGCTGCCAGTCCCTCTCTTGCTGTCCTGCCAGGGGGAAGCATTAGCGAGAACAGGCTACTCCTCTGCAGACTGAAAGTAAAGATAAATTAATTAATCCAGAACTTTGTAAAAACAGCAAGATGACTTTTGAAAATGCAGAAAGACCCATCCGTCTGTTGCCTTCTTAGCAAGATGAAAACTGAAGGACACTCTGTAAGCCGAGGGAAAACCCCAACACTGTCCAGCACAAAATTCAGTTAAATCTCTGCCCTCAGCAGCTTCCAAATCACATAAACACCAGGAATATTGGAGGGCTGGGGCACAGGGCCTTAAGAGGCCAGGGCAGAAAACAATGTTGTCTCCTTGCAAGAGAAGTTATAAATAGTATTTAGCATCTTCAAGCAGGCAAGTTCATAAGTGAGCCTGCCTGACTTTGAACTGGCTTCTTCAACAACTTAGTATTCAGGAGAGAGAAGAATTGCCATAGCAACATTCCCATCTTCTGACATGTATCATGCAGATCATGTAGTCAAGGCAGCGCAGCACCCTCTCACACATGTGCTCTGTGAACTTTTGTGTTCCTGACAATATTAAAGAGAGAACTGTGTCTCATGATTGACACTTGCCTTTGTGTCTTTACGATTCCTTAAAAAATATATGGAAATGCTTCCCTTCCCCCATCCTCCTCCCTTGAACTGTTTTCTCTTTTCCATCCCACTGAAATGATGAGAACAGCTCCTGCCCCAGATCTGTAGATATATGTTCCTGACAGTAGTCCTACGCTATGCAAATGTATAAACTGCAAAATGTAAAGGGCTTTAAAAAATTAAGTATATCCAGCAGAATCTAAATTCTGAGTGCTGAAAAGGACTAGAAATCTTTCAGTACCTGCATAATTAATGCTCTATTAAGCAAAGCCTTACATCTCTTTTCTTTTGGGTTTTTAATTTTTTTTTTTTTTGCTTTCAGTTAGCCTGAAATCTCCAGACACACACGTCAACCATTCCTATGACACATGCCAGTATATATGCCACCCTGTGTGGGAGCTGAGTTCACAAGCAGAGCAAACTACGTGTTTGAGGCAGGGTCTGGCTAACCCCTGGGATGGCTTTGGCTGTGTGGACTTCCCACTGTAGGAAAAGCGCTGCACATCACACAGGGCTAACCTGTGGGCCACTAAAAATGGGATGCTGCAACACTGTGCAGCAACACCCATGTCTGTTACCCTGACAGCAGTGACAGCCAGGCACTTGACTTTACAAGTGCTCTCGGTCTAATTGTATGATGGGTCCACCCAGTGCACCTCTTTCTAAGCTTACTGCCTAGTCAGTATTGTGGCTCCTTTCAAAAACCCTCTAATGCTAGAAAGAGTTGGAATATAATTATACCACTGTATTTATGCATGTCTCTAACACAGCTATCCCACCAGTGGTTCTGATATTAAAAGTACAATAATATATTGTCACGTGCCTACATACTTTCTCCTCAGACCTGGGATTTTACACACTGTGGCATCCTTAGCAGGATGCCTATTGCACCATTTCTGCATACAGGTTGGCCTCAGCAAACCCCTTCTCCAAGGAATGGGCTCAAAATCCTGCATAACTCTAAGGCCTCGTCAGAAAGAGAGCAAAACCCATTTTGACTGGGTGCTCTCTCCGGACTGTATGCACCAAGTTGTGGGCTACACCTGAGTGAGGTAATTTTTCTAATCAGGTTGCTTTATCCTCTCTTGGCTGCCCTCTTACACAACTCCCCAGAGCTGACTAATAAGCATTCGCTGCAAAACATTCCCGTTGGATGGCAAAAGCTCCCACTGTTACTGCCAAGGGGGCTCCTTTGTACAATTGTCTGCTGGAGGCAGGTAATCTTTGGATGGTAACAGCTTCTTCTATCTTTCCCCCACCCACATTCCTGTCTCTCCACCACTCTTCTCCAGTGTTTAGGGTTACTGTTCAAAGCTTGGTACCTTACGTGGTACCAAAGGAACCAGGACCTCATCACACCCTGGGCAGGGTGAATGTAATTATGTTATGGTCAGTATTGCTTAGTGGTTCAGCTAGGATTACATCTCCAATGAGCCATCTCCTGAGCTTCACCCATGTTTGAAAGCCGTCCCTGCCTTGGTGTACTCCACACCTGCCCATTCCAAGATATGAAGATTCAAGAAATTCCTTCTTCATAACTTGTTCCATGGTAACTCTTGGCCAGAATACGCACAGGTAGTTGAGGTCCTCCATTATTGTAATTTTTGCTGCCTCACTAAGTATTGTGTGACTAACTGCCTCTTCCTACACTATGACGAACAGCACTTCTTTTAAGCCACTCCATTCTCTAGAGAGAATGGTTTTGCAGCTTAATACCAGTCACAGAAGAGGGGTGATCTCCCTCTCTTTTATCCCATTACATCTGTCAGGTGTAAACTTCAGAGCCAAACTGAGAACCATCATTATATAAGAACAACAAGAACAACTTATTTTATCTTACATAGTAAATAAGCTAAGACAATCATATATAGACAGCTAGACAGGCACTGTTCTGCCTGCAGAAATGCAGGAACTGCAGAGTCCTGCAGCCACAGACTGTCACTGTTGCTTCGGGCAGGATGGCCAGCAGCTGACCAGCCTTATTCCCAGGAGAAAAGTAAGAGGACAAGGGGGGCTGTCAGTTTGCAGTTATGGTGGCATTACTGCCCCTGTCAAGGATGATGCCTTCCACAGTGAGTGATTTATTTCCATGCTAAGTAAGTAACTGCCATGTAACAGTTACTTAATGATGACTGTCATCATTTGTTTCTGCAGAAGATCCTGTCTCTATACATATGTGTATATATATAGGTCCATGTGTGTGTTTAACTTCCATTCCACACAATACACATACAGAGGGGTCTATCTGCATAATAGAAAGCAAAGAGATATTCAGTCCTAGAACTGACTGCACTATAGCTATCTCTACACTTAGAATGCACACTGCAGAGATACTTCTCCAGCCTAATGGTAGATTTTTATTTTTTAATACACAAGCTATATATAAAATGCTGAATTTAAACACCATGGCTAGTTACGACATTAATAACACAAAAAAAAATGCTATTTCATTTCTATCTAATTTTCCACAACTCTGAGAAACAGCAGATACTTTCTCCAGTGGGCCACAAAGTCTGTGGCCTACCTTTCAAATTTCTGTACTGGCATTTATTGTGATGAGGTTCAAATCCCTTTACAGCTGTGGTCTGAACAACAAAGGGGCACTTAAGGGAATAAGACTACAACTTGCTCTTCTGGGTTACATTAAAACCCATTGATTTCCATTTCTTACTTGAACAAAACTGAGTGCATTTTTGATAAAAATAAAATTGCTCATTTTGGAGAATATACGCTAAATATATTTCACGTTTGTGGTCTGCAAATTGGGCAGTTCTGTTCTTCCTAGTTACTTAAATAATACAAGCAAGAGGAAGTAGCTATGCTCAAAATGCACATTTTCACTCTAAGCCCAAACCCCTGTCATTACATCATTAGAAGCACTACACAAAATGCCCCACCTGCCAATCCACTTGCCCCCTCATTCAGCAAAGCCCCTGCAATCAAAAGCACCAGTGCATGTGCTGTGAGCTCAGGATGCACCCAAGAACTTTTCTAAACAGATCTCAACAGCTACATCCTTTTACTTTCCAGTTTAGTTTCATTCTCCCTTTGTTTTTGCTTTAAAAAGAGGAGGGATATCATTGCTACTGTAGAGAGCTGACCAGCCAAACCTCCAGTTGTTCTTTTCTTCCCTGTGACTTTGGCAGTAGTCAAACTCCCAGGTTTCTGTCCTTCCCAGCAATACCTGTGACCCCAGTTTAACCAGCTGGCCACAGCAGCAGGTGAAGCTCTGAACCACGGGTACCTTAGGGGAGATTACCTCCTCTACTAGGATGCACCAGGCTTTGATCAGGAGCTTTCTTAGCCTGCTGCAGACAGAAGACACCTGTCACCAGCGTCTGACCCTTCTCACGTGACAACAGAGGGCATTAAAAGATAGCATTAGTAGCACTTCTCTAAGTCTGCATTCAGAGGTGACCTCACCTACACCTCATCTATTGCTCACTCCTTTACTCCCAGGACAGGAACACTAAAGCTGCCTTGGTGATGCTAGTCTCAGGCTGATGGTCTCTTCAGGACTATACATCAGCTCATGTTTTAGATGATGAATCTTTTCAGTGTTCAGTCTAATGGTATCTGAGTCTTCAAAGGCTACTGAAGTGCTAATCAGAGCAGACTGACCAATCCTTATAGAAAATAAAAGGCAAAGAATAAATTGTTGCCAGGATTTGAAGTAGTCTTTGAAAAGCAAATTCAATAGGAAAAATGAACTGAGAAGCGCCTGCCTTATACACTGCCACTACAAACTGTCCCCTGGAGTTTGCAGAATGGTGAGCCATTTATCAGTCTACTCAGTGTCCAAGTAGCTTTGACATGCACTTGTGGTGCTTTTTCTAATATTACTCCCATGGGCAGAGAAGCAAAGACTAGGGAAAATTAGGAAAAATATTTGTCATTTTCCTTTAAAATACAGCAATGGTTGCTATACAAAGACATCAAATTACGGTTTTAACCCACACAAGCCAAATCACAGACTGAAAGAATTTAATGTTGAAATTGTGGCACAAGTTGGCAAATTATGGCAAAGCCTTTGTAACAGAGTGGTATGGGAACTATGAATATGTGTTTTGGGCCAGTTACATGCAGGCAGAAAGTAAGGATGAGCTTTCTAAAGCCAAATAGGAAACATAGTCACAATGAAATTCATGACATGGTGGCTAGACTTTCTAACCAGCCTTTTTTTCTAACCCCCTATTTTGTGTTCTATTACTAAAAAAAGAGATTACTAAGTTTGAAAAGTTGGGTATTGAAGAGTGAGGTAATGTCAGCATTTAGGCTGTCTGTTCAACCTTAATTTGGCCCCTTGTGAGTATGAAAAATGGTATTGCCTTTAATTAGATGATCACACAATATTTTTTCCTGTGCCTCATTCGTGACATTTGATGGATGGTGCTCACTGAATGATGAAACAGTGTTTTGTTTTTTCCTCGTGGTTCAAGGTGTGGCAGCCTTCCTTATTTACTGCACACTGTGCTCTTCTCCAACAACAAAACTAATGATTCCTTCCCAGAGTTTTTTATCTGCCACAACATAACAAACACTACTAATTTCATTTTATTGCAGTCCTCAAGGGAAAAGCTAGAGGTTTTTTTTCACTTAGTTCATCCATCTAGAACCTATTCTCATTGCTCAGGTTTGTCATCAAAGCTTTGCTTCCCTCACACTTTTATGCAGCTTTATTTGCATCAGCTCTGGGGAGGTATTGACAGTACGTGGGAAGCAAAGTGGCTTCCCTATTCTGGTCTGTCCTGAGTAGTCCAGGCATGGAGAGGATCAACAGACCCCAGAAGGCAGGGAAAATCTTATTCAGCCACAACTTAGATTATTCCCACAGTGGATAAACACTCTGCAGAATTACCTGTGCACTACAAGGAAATGCAGGCTTATTATTTTTCCTAAAATTTGGACAAATAGATATTCCCCATAAATTCAGAAAGGCTGCAAACATAAATGTTGTCCCCAGACTGAGTTTTACAGCAAAAGTAGAGAAAAGTTTTCCATAGACTTTCAGCTGGAAATAAATTACTTGTTCTGACAAAAAGCTTTCCACCAAAAAAATAGTTCCCCCAAGAGAAATACCTTTCAGGGACAATTTCAGCCAAGATGGTTGAAATTTGGCAAGTTTACAAGTGACTTTTATTTTAGTCATCATTCATCCATCATCTTTCTTAAGAATGATGGACTGTGTAATCCTAAAGGGAATGAACACAGTGTAGAAGAGTGCTCTCTGGGTACACAGGCCCCCAAGTTATTTATATCATGGTTCATACTTCAGAGGCTGGATTTAATGCTCTAAAATGTTTTTGACTTTAAGTATGATGATTCAAGGCTCACAGGAGGTGGAGAACTTTTTGAGATGTGAGAAGACAAATTGAGTTCAAACCTTCTTGGAATACTATAAATTTTCTTAAACCAAAAGGAAACCCACCACGTTTTGTGTCATATATATTGCCTTTGGCTAACATTGACAACCTCAGGGGCTTAACTGAGATCTAAGCTTGGTGTCTATTTTTTTGAGGTGCTGAATATTCACAGATTCACAGATATGAGGGATGACAACTTTAAGTCTGTCTATGCTATACCTCTGAAAGGAAGCCTTCTTTCACTTGGACACCTACCTATGGATTCATCTATGCAATCTTGATCTCTGACAGTTCTGTTCTCTTTATATTCTTACTAATTTCCTAGATTGCATATAATGACATGGTATTAGAAGAAAAACCTATCTTGAGCAGGTACAAGATTTGCCAGGAAGGAGGAATCTTTCTATCCATGTCAAAGTTTTTGAGATCTCAGACATTCAGTACTCAGACATTCAGTACTGTATGACAGTACACAGTGTCATATATACTGAGTGTATATATGACACTCAGTGGTGCCATATATACAGCAGACATGATCAGAGAGTGCTCCAGCAAAATGGGTACAGCTGTGTGGCATTTTCACACTTCTTATTTTTATTTAACATGTTCTTCCCATCAGAATGAATTCTTGAGTTTGATGAAGGAAACAATACCCATGAAATAAAATGAAAAAAAAAAGGTCCTAGGCTTAACAGCAGAGCATAGGTTATGCAAATTCTTCATATGACAAAAAGTCAACAGGATTTGTGCTTTGGGCTTCCCACCCTAAGCCACAGTTGCTGCTGTTGCATAGTACAGCCAGATCCCCCAGAACATTCATTGTCCATCTCTACTTTCATGTGCTACCACAGCTTTCAGAAGCAGTGACTTTAAACAGTTTCTAGCTCATTAAACATGACTGAATCCATGCCTTCTTTCCTTCCTGAGTTTTAAAAGCCTGTTGCAAGTAACACTGCGCATATCTAATGGGGAATTCAGGAACAGCAGAACATAATACCTGTAATGCAAAGCCACACAGCTATGGCCATTTACTTCCAAATTCTACTGGGTTTGTGTGTCATGTCCTCTCCTTCTGTAGGATCATTAGAGTACCTCCTTCTTTATCTGGCCACTTATTTCCATAAAATTTCTAGTAATTTGCTTAGCTTTGAAATCTTTGCAACTCTTGATCAGCAAGTTAAAAATAATCTAGCAGATGGACAGACAAAGACAATATCATTACCGAGTCTTATTTCTGAAGGAAACAAACCAAAAAGCACATTGTTGAACTTGTGGTGTTTTGTATGATAGTGTGTACATAAATATGTCTAAAAAAGTACTGTGGAGGCATATAATGAGTTGCATGAGATCAGTTTTCCCCAGAGTTATTCCAGAGCAGAAACATTGTTAAACCGTATTAAAACTCTGCAGAAATCCTGCTACTAAAAACAACACATTAACACTATACATGCTCCAAGTGCTCTTCATGTGTTAAAACAATTGACTAAATACACTAATGAGCAAACATGTGATATGAATACCAATATTTGGATCGTAAAGCTACTTTTTAATAAATATTCTCTTGCCAAAAATGATTCTGTTAATTTTATTTTAGTTCTAGACAATTTTTTTCTGCCTATTAGAGTTACTTCTTGATTGTCTAATAATTAAACAGAATCATGTTAAACTTAAGCAATCACTAGTATTTTGCAATTGAATTCCTTATACAAACAGGAATATGCTTAACTTCAAACATTTCCTTATGTGCCTTCCTGAAGTAAGACTTAAATGCTCTCTCTTGTACAACACAAACAGCCCAGCCCCCCATTGAGAACTTACAACTTGAAAATGCAGGATTTGTTATTTTACTATGAAAATAAGAAGAAAAATCGTCATGTAGAAATGATATAATCTACAGTTGACATTGGAAAACCTGAAAATGTATCATTCAAATGCCATAAATCCATCTAAAATTTCAAGAATCAGCATGAAAAAACAGAAATGCAAGGATAGTTTCATCTTTATTTAGGTCTTAAGATCCTAACACTGCAAGTCAGATTTCACTGGACTGGTAAAATTATTAACATAACGAATTTAAGGCAGCTGTTACATAGTGTTACATTAATATTTCAGTCAGATTGAACTCTTCTTTAGATACATTCATGCAATTAACTTCTATGCTGTAATTTGAAATACATAGGATTGCTTTGTTTCCCTGTATTAGACCTATCTGGTTAAGCTTTTCTCAAACAGTACAGAGAATGGACTCATTGTTTTTCTTGGCAGAAGTAAAAAGATCTGATGACTTAATGGTTAAATGACTTATTTGATTCAAGAAATGCATGTTGAGAATGCCTTGGAGATAAATATACATCTTATGTGTGTATGTCACATGCAAGCATGGAGAAATTGAAGGTTGAAACATTAATATTATTCTTAGCTAAAATCATTTTCCCCCCATAAAAAATCCAAAAATATCCTTGCACTGAGAAGTGGGCCCATGAAACTTCCTCCTTTCCAAAAGATTCCTCTCCAGGCCAAGCTGTGCTGGGGATGAGAAATCTTCCATGCAGCCATAAACAATCCTCTGTGTTGCCTCTTATTGTTCACTCCAATTTTGGCTTTTCTTTTCCTTCTTCAATACCTGAAAACATATGGAGAGCAGCTTTTAAAAAATGTCTCAATGAATACAACTGAAGGGTTTACTTAGAGAGGTTCCTCTAATGCATTAATCTTTCTTTCCCTCTATCGATGTTGTTTCTCCTGAACTTGCTTGTATGTGTTACCTGCTGTGAAGGAAAAGAGCATCTGCACACCTGATGGCAGTGGTTGTCCAGTAATGAACTGCACAATCCTCCCTCCCTCACTCCCATTTTCAGATCAGCCTGACCCCCTGCCACACACCCAGCCTTTGATGGCTGCAGGGGTCTGGGAACACTTAGTTCCCTCACCTGCTCTGCTTACCTACTAGCAAACTAAAATAGATGTTACTATAGCTGAATCTAAGCAACCAACTTTGCTTGAGAGAAAATTTTAATAATTGTGTTTCCGAATTCAATAATTGGAAGCCCCTCTCCATTTCAACACTGGATTTTTAAGTATTAGCAGGTACATCTCCCTTTTTCGAAAGTACAAGAATGAAGAAACAATTACTGCTGAGAGGGTGCCTCTCTCTTCTTGTAGTGGACATTTCTTTCAGTAATATCAGGAAGGCTGAGTTGAGTGTAGGGCTCCTTAAAGAACTTATTCTAGCTGCAGGACTTGTCTCTTTTCTGTGCTGAGCAAAGCCTGGGCTGGGCAGCAGACTGTGTTTTTTCTGGCAATGGAAACATTCAGCTATTTCATATGCCTGTTCCTGGACAATGAATTACTACTGGTATCTGACAAAAGTATTGTTCTTCTGACTAAGCCCTCCCTGCCAGACATCTCAAATACAAATATTTCTTTTGGAGGTTTTCAGGCCTGCTGCATGCTGGAAAAGAAAGACTTATGAAACCAAAGGCAAAAAAGAGGCAATGCTTGAGAATGCTGAGAGGAAAATGCAGTCACAAGTAAGATCACCTGCTAGTGCAATATATGCACAGGCGGTAAGTACACCGTAAATCACTTCAAAAACATAGTTAATTAATTCCAATATAGGAAACAATAAGATTCAACCGCAGTTAGAAAGCACAACTGCAGAGCTGTCTTGCTGAAAGAAACAACACCAAGACAAATGAGTCTGTGTGTTGCTGGCAGCCCAAGTACAATGGCTCTGGGTGTTGCTGGCACACCCGTGTAAAGGGAGAGCCACAGTTGAAGGTTTAACAACCAAAACAAGACACCGGGACCAAAAGATTACAGACAGTTTACAATGTTGCTCCAGAGCCAATCTTAAGTCTTCTGCTTTCTCTTAGAAAGAACTTTTCCAATAATTTTAAAAGCTACTTTATTTGCCTTTTTTAAAGCACCTCTTTCCTTTCTTCTGAAGCACTCTACTGTAGATGCATCAAATAGTTTGGCAGGAATGCAGATATCCTCAAAATTGTGGACAGACAGTGGCTTGTACAAAGGGCAAATTTTTCCTTCCCTACCATGTTTGTGGTTTAACTTGGAAAAATTAACTGCAAATCATTTTGTCAGTAGTGAGGTTCTATTTAATGCATCTCCAGGGACAAATAAAAAAACTCTAAACCTAAAACAACCCTTTCTCACCCCAGAAATCTTCTCATGGCAGACTGTTTTGATTTGCAGTCTTACTGCTCAAAAGCCCCTTTTAAGTGTACAGTTTTCAAATAATATTTTCCCAGGTCTCGCATGGTGACAGACTGGCATAATTTTATATCTCTGCTGTTTGTGGTGTTCCTGCCACACACTTCGGGTTAAGTTTGTGCGAAGTGTTTCAAGCTCAGCAAACCAACACGTGACTCATGGCCTTTTTCTGTTTTGCAAGTGCTTGAGCCATAAAGGACTTGGGATCAATATTCCTTATCTATGTGAAGGAAACGATGGAGAGGACAATAATGCCAGGGTAAACCTTGAAAGATGTTGGGAGAATGATGAAACTGAGTTAGCTCCTCTAGGGCGGCGGGCTGCAAGGAGCAGGGATTTTGCTATGTATACTTTGGAATAGTGCAGATTTTCCACCATCCACTTATTCATGGACTTGCTAAGGATATGTGATTATTTACCACACTATTATTCTTCATTCAGGACTTAGGTCAAGTGAAATTATTCATTGGAGCTGCCTTTTTTAGAAACATCTTTCCTGAATTAACTTAAAGACATTAAATAAATGTGAATTTGACATCAAACTGAAGACTGAATACCCACCTTGAACACTATGACCAGTGATTGATGGTCCTAGAGCAAAAACAAAATGGCATTTTACATCTGGATGCCAATATGAGCAAACGGAAAGTAAAACTGCTTGGAGCTTCTAGCGTTAGATTCTATCTGGTATTGAAGGACTTGTTAAAGAGAGTTGTGTGTGCCATTAACTACCATGTGAATTTATTTCTCTCCAGTTGTGACTTGCAGCAGGTATTATGAATGTTGTTTGCTTATTTCATTCAATTTGATAAATGAAAAACATCTTTCATAGAAAAAAGAATCCTACTTTTAATCTTGTGTTTGTCTTATTTTCCCTTTTCCTCTCCTCAGCAATGGATGGCCTAGGCAGGATAGATGATGTAGAGTCTGCACATTTAAGTTTACCCTGCACTAAAGTGATCTTTCATTCCTGTTATTTCACTGACAAGAACATGTTCATTTTCCCTGAGTAAATTTATATGGTGAGAAAATACCTTATACTTGAAATACTGAAAGAGTATATTTTCATTTCTCAGTCTAAGCCTACCATTAATGGCATTCACACAGAATGATACTTTATTCTAGCTGCATTTAATGGGTCCATCAGCTAATAAGTGGGTTGTAAACATCTCAGGTAATTGCCAAGAGCTCTTAAATTAGTACTGTAAGTTATAAAAGAGAATACATATTCATAGCTCATCAAGCTCTCCAGCAGACATTCTGTTCATCCGTCTGTTTTTAAGGGCAGGCAAGCAAGATGTTTCAGTGGAACTTCTGTCATTTTCCTTTGTTTTAGTCAGCTTAAAACATTCTACACTTTCAGAGAAACATACTCAAGTCCTGATGGCGTATTTCACGAGATATTATTCCTAAAACAATACTCACATTTTTGCGTATCCCAGATGTAGTTGTTCAGGACTTCTCCCACCAAGTAGAATATGTTAATTATTACAGTAACAGCTGCAAAAAAGATTATTTTGACACCTGGGCTGAGGTGCTCAAGAAGCGGGTACACCCACACTCCTGTAACGTGGTGAATCCAGCACACCCTGAAACAAAACAAAAATAACAAGCACTGAGCACTGTTTTACAAAAATAGCTTGGCCTGTAGGCTTAGCTACTGTAACCCAAAAAGCAATTATTTGAAAGGCCTGCAAGTTGCAGCAGAACTGGAGCATGTGGATGACATCCATCCTGAACAGACATCACGAATGATGAAACTATGACTGATTTCCCACATTCTTGCTGCTTTGCTTTCAATTTATTATGAACAGTTGGCCCATTTTCATTTCTGATGTAGGCAGGTATTTCCTTGCTCACTTATATTTCCAAGGAAACCCCTGTTTCGTGCCAAAGATGGAAACTGCGGCAGCCTCTGCTCCAAGCAGGTTCTTTATTCTAAAAGCATTCAGGGTTCTACAGGTTCTCCTACCATCTCCCTCTGCTTTCTGCAGTATCCTGCTTTCACTTCATACACATTTGCGTTTTTCTTTTGCTTTTCCTCACTACACATGGTAATCAGTTTTTGGGTTTGCCAGAAGCATATAGTTTAGATTCTCTTCGAGAGAATCATTTCTTCAGCAACTGTGTTTTAGATTGGTCCTCCTTTTCTTTCAGTTATCTGCTATAATTTAGAATCTACTAAGTTTTCTCTAGGTAAGATAAATATTTTTTTTAAAAGACCAAACAAAACCACACCTCAAAAGTAGTGCCCAGCCCCACAGCCAATATACAGTAAAGGAAAAAGATTGATGGTGGTTTGCTGGTGACACGGAGATTTTTAGCATTCAACTACAGAGGACATTGTACACTAACTCAAGAGACAGACTATCAGCTTTACTGCGGTGCAGCCTGAAGAAGCACTCCAGGTGTGTGGTTTTGCTGTGTGTGGCTGCAGTGAACACCTGTATCCTCTGATGGGATCGTTTTTGTACTGAGATCTGATACAATGAGTGGTGAAGTCAGAGGGAGCAGAGAGCTCCCAGTAGGTGGAAGTTAAGAAAAGCAAATACTGACAAACAACTGAGCAAACATCTCAGAGGCTAACTGGGTAAAGTGCTCAGTGAAGGCAGGCTGGGGCTTTGCTCGGCCCTCTTCAAGAATGTAAATCTTTTCCTTTCTGACCTGAAAATTTGAGTGAAAAGCTCACAGTGACGCACAGCTAGAGCAGCTGCACAGACTGTTATAGACGGGGATTTCCATGTCCACATGATTTGATTCACTGGCTGATGTTTCTATTTGTTTAAGGAAGATTTTTGATCACTAGATCAACAGTCAAAGGCTCCTAAAGGGCAGAGATAGAGAAGTCCACACAAAACTGTTACCATAAAATTCTGTCACACAGGGAGTACAGAATCCCTGTTTAACAATCACCCTGGAAATGTACATGGTTGTCATAGCTTCCCTCCTCCTTGGAAAAGCTTTTATTACAGCCCAACCCTTAACAGCTGGACACTTCACTTGGGAAACTACATGTGTCAGTAAATTAATCTGCATGATCTAAATGCAATTAATCCCTCTTTCTCCAAATCAGTTCACGTTTGGGAAATTATCTTTGTACTTTACAGTTATTTTCCCCAGTATTCTTCTGTGATAGAATTAACCTGACAAGACAAAATTATCTATGAAAAAATGAAGGGTTCCTGTGTAACTCATGGTAACAGGGGACACCATGTTCCTTTGGATGAAAGAAAAAGATGAGACAGTTGGGTAGAAGGGAGTGGGATGTCCCCTGCTACCAGGTTCACTTAACAGGGAATGTCTATTATCACCTAACAATTTTCAGTTTCATTTACCTTTTTCAGTTTTAATTTGCTTTTTTTTTCTAATGATCATTCTGTGAAAAACAAGCTCCAAGGAAAAAGACTGAAAAAGAGCCAGCCTCTTTTTCCACTTATTTTATCTGGTGTGATGAAACTTCCCAAGATTATAAAGTACCTTTACAGAGAGACTTTTCAAGGGACCTTCTAAATGGCATCTACGTAGCCAACTTCATAAACCAAGTAGAAGTGGCTTTTACTAGAACACATTTATGCTAGAAAGAGGAAGCATTTTCTAAATCCAGCCAATGAGTCACTGATGAGCTCCTGCATGTCAGCAATCTCTGGTTAGTTCAGGCTTTGTGGACAGCTCACACACTCTGCTCCCTGCTGCCCGGCACAGGACACGCTCCCTGCGTGGTGATGCTGCTCATGCCTTCAGTGTAGCTGTTGTCTGCCTGTCCCCAGGGTGGCCACACTGTCAGAACTGCTTTGAGCAAAAGAGGGACCAAGCACCACTCTGGACAACAGTCAAACCCACCTGATCCTTCTAAAATGAGCCGCACCATGCTGCTGGCTACGCTGGGGTGGAGTAATATTAGCCTGCTCTCCACTGAGCAGTGACACACTGACTGTTCCAGCATTGTCTGTACTACAAACAGGAGCAGCAAAGGGACAACTGCTGCCATGGAAACCTCACCTGGTGGCCTTTCTTAGTGGGCTCACTCCTGCTGGAATACAGGCAGTCTCGAGGCTGCTCTATAAAGGGCTGATCAACCATTTGCATAAAGCTTTCACACAAGAGTGCCGATTGCCAATGTTAATGAATGCCTTCAGTGCTGCCACTCCAGTAGCCATTACTCCTATCTAACCTCATTATTAGTTAAACACAGGGATGCATGCATTAAGATTTACTTAGGAATGCAAAAACTAGATCAAATTGAAGACTTTGTTACTGAACAGGTGTAAAAAATGTGCCATTTAGATAGAAATAAACTGAGGAGAAAAAGAAAATGGAGAAAAAGAGGAGTAAAACTGGACTGGCTACTTCTGAGAAGATAAAATTAACCATTAACCTCCCTGTGATTTGGAACAGTAGCAGGTGTATGTAGGCATAACTGTATGTTTTCAAAGATGAATGTGTTACAGGTCATGGAGTTCATCTAGCCATTTGTTAGAAACAGTAAAAAGAGAAGGAATGGAAATATTCACACATTGTATTCAAATTAAAATATCTGTTAAAAAAAAGTGCTTTTAGAAATACATTTTTAGAAATTTTCAACCAGTTGGTGTAGAAATCAGAAAAAGCTATTTGAAAATGCACAGTATTGCTTGTTTTTAACAAATCTGTCAAAAAATGTGACTTTGTAGCTAGTTTTCACTTCTACTATACAGTAGATGTTGTATATCTCGCCTATCAAAGTAATCAGGAGAAAATGAAAACTATGCAGGGGACATACATTCACATTTATTCTTTGGATATAGATCTTTTGTTAATGAGGAAAACCAAGCACAAAAATTTGTTGGAACCTTGTGGTTTATGTGTACTCTGTCAGTTTAAATGATACAGCTGTAACAACAGCCTGTGTAAGACCTTAGTCTTCACAGAATCAAGCTCAACAAGTGAGTATAATGGCAGATAACCATGACACCTCATGAATTTTGTAATGGGAGATGTTGCAGAAGATGGTTGCTCCTTCATGGTGGCTGCTCTCAGCTATCACAGCTCAGCAGCACCTTGTGGTCAGGACTCTCAGAGAGAGTCTCCACCCATTTCCTGCCCAGCTTGAGTCCTTCATCATAATCCGCAGCCATCAACAACCAATACTATGATACAAATACTACTGGAAAAAGGGTCTGCTAGATCTAACTTCTCAAGAGCAGCAAATGAAAGGACACAGAATAATAATGCATGACATAAAATGAGTGAAGAGCTCCCAATTCTCTTCCTTGTCACAGAAGATTTACCTAAATGCAACTCAGAGACAAGAAATTCAAATCTGATAATGGAAATATCTTTCTGAATGATACTTAATTAATCTCTGGAATGCTTTACCCTACCTTTCAGTGATACATCACTGAAATATACATATCAAAAAAGTTTTGAAGTATGAAAGTCTGGAAGCCTGGTTAGTCCACTCATCTTCTCTAGGCCATATCATGCGACTGTAGCAAGTTTCTGAAATCAGGAGATTGTACAAGCAATAAGACTATGCACAATTATGCCTAAGTTTAAAGAGTACAAGGTATATAAACGACCAAGACCAAAGGATCTAAGCACCTAGGTTTTGCAATAAGTTTTGGAAGCAAACTTCTCCTTGAAGGCTGATTGTTTCATAATAGTCTGCTAAGCTCTCCTGAAGCATCTGACATTAGTCCTACCTGGAGCCTGGGTACATGACAACTCTCATCTTCCTTTGTGGTTACTTCTTGCAGTAGCCAGAAGTAACCAGAAGATCTCTCCCAGGTCTTCAGTGCTCTTCATATTTCCAGTGACTGGCACAAAGGAAGGCTGAATCCTTTGTTCCACACACATGGTAGATGAGTTCCCAGTGACTACTCTTTAGCAAACAACAGAACACGAGCATTTTCTACACCTTTATTTCATGATCTTTTCCAGCATCACTCTCTTCCTTTTCCACCAAGAGTGATAACTTTACCCAGAGCTATTAAAATGCAGAATGTCTTCCAAATGAGGTGATGGGCTTACAGCAGCTGAGACATACAAAACAAACAAACAAATAATTTGTGGTTGTAGTGCAGGACCAATCTTGTGCTTTCAGGGACAGGAGCAAAATGATCCACACTAAATTTGTTCTACTTTTGGTTTCTAATACTGATTGATGTGAGACACATCTTCAAAACTCCCCCCAAAAACACAGGAAAGTTTGTTCTGCATCTAATCAGATTTCTTATGATGTCACCTATATTAAAATGCTGGGCTTCTTATGTTAACAGCCAGCCAGACCTAATACACCTACACCAGGAATGTACATAGTTTAGAAACTTTTAAGACTAAGAAATAAGTTCAATAAACAGTCATCATTTAGGAAATAACAGCAATCATCCCCTCTTGTTCTATTTTCTTAATGCTGGATTCTTCTCTATTCATCTGAGTGGAGAATAATACCTGGGTCACAGGACTGTGCTACTGGTGTGGAGTAGCTTATGCACTCAGAAGCAGACAAGTCCTGAGAAACTGCAGATGCAAATAATGTCACATCCAGAATGTACTCAGCATGACATGGTGCTGGCATCCCCTGGGAGGAACAAAGCTTAGCAGAAATTTGTGTTTATGTACTGATAGCTACAATGACAGAAGCTTAGCAGATTCACTGCAAAGCGCTGTCATCTCTGGAAGTCATCTATTTTGATAAATAATTTTTCATTTTAAATATAGTAATGGTTGCTATGCCTTCTTGAGCTATATTTTAAGGAGCTGCACAAGGAAGTGAGAACATATTACCCATGCATGTCATCTGTGATTGTGCTGTTGCTTAGACTGAAACATTTGAGGATGTGGAGGTGGAGGCAAGCCAGAAGGTAACAGTCCAAACTGGCTATGTCAGACCTAACAGGCTGGGGATCCATACAGCCTTCTCCTGCTGAGAGCACTTTTGCCCTCCTACCCTCCTTCCAGGGCAGGTACATGGGACACTACTCTTCCCCTGGCCTATTTCTGCTGCTTCTGTTTCTTCCTACTCTTACCTCTTTGGGGCAGCTCCAGCTCCATCTCCATCTCTCTTCTCCTCCTCTGCATTGTCTCATCTATCATCCACTTCTACACCAGCCTTCCACTCTGATTTCAAAGTCTGTTTCTCTCTCCCAGCATTCCCTATTTACTTTCATGATTTCACAGCTTTGAAGCTGCTGACCTGTGAGCTTCATATTTCCTTATTCACTTCTCTTTTAACCCACGATTTTAGTTCATTTCTTTTACTTGCCTCCAGGACATTTTTTTTTTTTTCCCTCTAACCATGGACTCCTCTGATCTTTATTGATCAGGTATTTTTATTTTATCCCTAGTGCTCACTTCCAAAAGCATGCATGACACCCTTCCTACATACAAACCCTCAGCACAGCCTAACAAAGCCATGTTGTGTCTCTCCCGCTCCACTGGCACCATCAAGCTCAAAAACCCTGGTTTCTTGATCCTGTCCTTCTTTATCAATATGACTGTCAATTCTCACCAAGCTTCACACTCTAACCCACCACCTCTCTCTTCTGAATGTCAAGGTTTGTCCTAGCAGTCTGTGCCAACATCTGCTCTTTCTGATCTTCCTCTCCTTCTATGGAGAATTGCTAGTGGAAATCCTACAGCAAGCCTGATAGAATCAATCTCAAATTCATTCCAAATCCTCAGTGTACATTCATTTCTTAAATTTGTTCAAGAAGAATTCAGCAAATTACCCCATCTAAATGTTCTCCCTCAGCAAATCTAAGGAACTCTCCTAAAGTCACTTTAAGAGAAACTTTATTTTCAAATCAAAGTCTAAAAGCTCTTTAAATAGATTTATAAAAGAATGAAAGAATGAATCAACTCCAAGCTTGGCACATGTGGAGGCAGCTCCTAGTGGATTTGAGATAGCAATAAGAGAGCAGATTAAGTCTTTTGCTCCCAAACATGCAGCCCAGCATGACTACAGCAGTGGACTCAGATTCTTAGGGTCTGTTTTTTTGGCATCCTGAAGTGCTCAAAAGTAGAAGGAAAATGAAAACCATTTAAAATAAACATATTTGTCTCAGTTTATTTTAGGGACATATTAGGCTCTGATATTAGTTACCATGAGGTCATTCTTGTTACAAGGAGCAACACATTTCTGGCTCTTTTCTGTTCCTTGACAACTAACTCCATACACTCATTGGCAGAATTTTCTGGTAGTACTGGCAAATGCTCTAGTTTTTTTAGCACTGTCTAGATTTAACGATTCAATACAAACTGTGACCTTTTCAAGCCATGCTAAATAAAGCCAATAGGCTTTTCCCATCTTATCCCATGGCCTTGATCCTGAAAGTCCATGTATGGTCTGCAACATGAAATGCAAGTCTGTGAATGCTCTGCCTGCGCACAATTACTTGCGAGCTCCCTTTCACAGAGAGTGCATGAGCTAACTGTGCCTACTCAAAAACTCTTTGACTGAAGGGAGAGAGTGCAAAAAAACAGAATGAAAAACAGAAAAAGCTTTTACTCTTCAAGAAAGGATGTTTCTCAGAAAACAAGTCTCTGAATCATGCTCAGGAGATATCAAGTTATTTAGCTATGTTCTTCCAATTTCAGTGATGCTATTCAGAATTGTTTGCCAGACTTCTTATTTACCAATTATACATAAAATGCACTTGATATTCTACCATCTCTTTCATACATGACAGATTCAGTCACATACAAAACAAAACAAGCTTTCCTCTACTTGGAGTTGAAGAAAGCACTCACAGAATCAAACCTAAACAACATCCTCCTGTATGTTCCTTTCCTGTAAAAAGTGCAACACAATACATAAAACATGTAGGATGGTAAGAAAGTTTCAGCTGAGATGGGAAGAGAATTCAAAATTCAAGAACAAAACATAGAGAACATCTGATTAGCAACTGTCTTCACTTTATTCTGGGAGTTGCAGTGAAAACATTTCTGCTGAGGGAAAAAATTGAATAGGCAAAAGAACAAATTCTCAAGTGGCAGATCCCTAAATTCTAGTTTAAAATACATAAACCCCAAACTAAGCCCCAGAACGGGACTCATGGTCAACCCTAGGTACAAAGGAACGAAATTCC
Source organism: Peucedramus taeniatus (assembly GCA_013400575.1). Lineage (NCBI taxonomy): Eukaryota > Metazoa > Chordata > Aves > Passeriformes > Fringillidae > Peucedramus > Peucedramus taeniatus. The sequence continues at coordinate 61,401 of WBNO01002446.1, read as the reverse complement.
ACCAGGCTGTATGGAACTAGGTCATTTGCAGGTATAGTCTCATTTTAATACACTGTGCTAACCTCGAGGGTGCTGCCAACAAGGACAATAAATCTGAATTTAGCAATTCCAAGCCCTCAGAGTGATTAAGGTCTCTACTGCAATGTGGTCACTTGGCAACAGGAAGACAGTGGATTTCAGCTGTGAAAAGAAGGCACACCCTGAATGAGAGGGATGAAAAACTCCTCACTTTTCATACTTTCTTTTGGTAGATTTTTCCAACCTGTGAATACGATATATCATATTGATGTAATGGAACCGAGATCTGGCTTGCAGCCTCAAGCACGTCTTGGATAGAGTCTTCAATAGCACCTGCAGGCTGAAGACACGCAGAACTTGCAAGTCATGGCACAGTGTAAGCTTCTTGTCTGCCTTCACTAACTTGCAAAGGCCTCCTTCCATAACAGTAGAAGGAGAAATGGGTTGTATGTGCATAATTTAGCAGGATGAACTTTTAAGATTGTCTCATCTCATTTAAAGAGAAATCATAACTTGGAAGAAGGTGAATCACTTGAGAGTAGCCCTATCTGTTTTGGAAATAATATATGTGTAGGCAAAACCAATAAACAGAGGAGATGATAAACCAAAAGCAGAGGGAGATGACCATAGTCTGTGCCTGGGTAATTATTAATGCAGTAATTACTTAACGCAGAATCTGCTTCTCCTGCTTTACTTGTCCTACCATTTTCTTTAACCTTGTAGCTGCAGGATACAGATGCACTGTAGAAGGTAGGATCAAGCTAAATGAGCATCACACTGATACTGTAACAGATTCTTAGAAGATTTTAAGACACATCTGTTTTTGTTTCACTTGTAAAACTGGCTTGTTTCAATTTTAAATTCTTATTAAATACTATTGCATGTGTCTACTTAGATGATTTTGAGAAAACAGGAGTTGCCAGAGGACATCAAGCCATAGGTACCTGCTAATCTGTCTCCAGGCACCATTAGAGGAAGGTCAAGAACCATCACAGTTAAGCATTACTATACATGGGTTAAGAACATAATTACTTTTTCCTGAAGGAATAATCATATGTCTTTTTGCACGAGGCTGCCCTTATCTTACAATTACAAATATTATTCTTTTTTAAGAAGGGTATGTTTATAAAAACAAATGGCAGAATGTGGCTGCTGTCCTGGGACACCACATCCCACTTCAGCTGGATTAACAGCATTGTGTGATCACTGAGTGTGCATGGATATGTATGAATAATGACCTCTCTTTCACTGCACCAAAGGGATAAATTGCATAGTTGAAGCAGTGTGATAGTACTGCCTTGAGACCATGTTACTCTCATATTAGTTTTATGTCTCTTGGTTGGTAGAAATTTTGGAAAATACCTTCTTAGCTGAGAGAAGGATGCTGTGAAGTAAAAAGAAAGAATATGAAATGGGGGTCATGAAATGCAGAAAGGATAAAGGATAGATGGCATCAAAGGAGAATATAAATAAAACAAAGATTTAGTGAAAATAACTACTAGAGTGACCAAAGTATATTAACTCTGTCATGTAAATCAGGTGCTTGATTAGAAACTGCCCAAAGACTTAATATTGTATAAGAAAGATTATTTGTTTTAGTTTAATTTCTCACCAACATTTGCATTTCTTAAAACAGACTTCAGAGTGTTCGGATTACTGACTTATTCTGTAATCAATTTTACAAAAAGAATTTATGAACCAGTAAAGAAAAAAGGCAGCGTTCTATCTTTTCTGCTGCTGCTTAAATACTGATGCAGGAAATCATTTGCCTAGTCTCAATTTTATTTGATAGAACAAAAACCCCAAGCAATAAAACTAAGGTCCAAGGAAAACATTTAGCTTGAAAAAAGGTTGAAAAATGTACCCTTGGAAAGACCACTGCTTACATGGGATTGTTCAACAAATTCCTGTTGTGTGAGGTTTGGCATATACTTTCTAAAAATTTAAGCATCTGGGGAAAACAGACAAAGCCCAGGTCTTGGACCAAACGAGGCATGCAGCGTGAATCTGTTAGCGATTATATCCATAATGAAATATGTGCCCAAATTTAGCAGTACAAAACCCCCAATACAATGTGAAAACACAGCATGTACAGCCCTTACCATAAAATATAGCCAACAGCGAAGGTGCACACTGCAGCCAGTCCACAGCTCCTGCTGGGATACTGATGATGTGTTGTTCTCATCTCGATTAATACAAAGGGCAAAACTGTTGTGTGCTGGAAAAAAAAAACAAAATTATGAGGAAAAGCAGGTAATACAAATGGTTCTCTGTATTTTCATTTCAATTCTACAATAAGGAACTTAATTCAGATATCTGAAAACAATTCTTGATGGTTAGAAAGACAAGGTAAAGTTATAGTTATAAAATTGATCAATACCCCAACCAGTATCATCTCTCTATAATGTCCAATTGTTTGAGAAAGCAAAGGAAAACTGAGTAACCAGAATATGCTTTTGTTCAGGAATCCAAGGCAGATACTCAGCGAGTAAAAAGGAAATGTGTCATGAAGGGACACAGGTCCCAACCCCAGTCTGGCCCTGCAGTTGCTCTGTGATCTCTGCCACGTCACTTCAGTTATTTTGACCATTGTAGTTGGAAGGCAATGCATCTGCTTTTCAGACACTAAGTACAAACAATGCCAAGTGAATGAATACAAATGGAGGTATTTAATGCTTCTGAGAATTAGGTTTAAATGTATCCCAATCTGGGGACTTGAAAACAGGGGACATATTTTCAAATGATAGCATCAATACCTCTGTTCCTCCATCTGCAAGACAGAAGCAATTATATTCAGAAAGGTGTTGTGAATCTTAATTTTTTAGTTGCACAAAATAGTTTTAGATTCCCAAATGAATCATATGAAAGCCAAAGCTGTAAAAACCATTTTCAGCCACTTGTCTTTATTTAGCTGCGAAACTCCTTATTTTGTTATTTTCCCATACACATTTCCTACACTGCCCCTTTTGAGAAAGCCTGTTCATCCAATTAATGTCAGCAGCATGAAAAACTGCATCCAGCCTGCACCCAACACTCAATGTCTGCATTTCAGAGTGCTGGTAGGCATGAAAATGTACATAAGCAAAGAACAAATGTGCCAGGAAATAACCCCCATAATTTCTGAATATACAGCTCACTTAAGACCAGCATTAGTGGTGACTCCAGAAACATACCCTGCCTTGCCTCCATGGGGCCAAGTTTTTGCTGGCATCTAAAGGGAATTACTTCAGTTGAGAGCTTAGCTCTAGGGATCAGTAAGACTGACTGTGAACTCTTCTGCCCTCTCCACAAGAAGGCCTGGATGGGTAAGGATTGCAAGGGCAACGTAAGTCCTAATGCAGGTTCAGTCCCTTCCCAAGTACTTGATCACCAACTGGAAAGGAAAGTTAGGGAATACACTGGCCACATTCTGCCATCATGTAGTTCTGGAGCTGCTAGAGGGTCAGATTTCTAAGTTGGTAATAATTACAATGTAAACCCACACTGATGTTCACCTGTGTGCAGATACAAGAGGCATGGAGTAGAACTATCTTTGTATGATTACAGGTTCAACTGAGAAGAAACACAGTGGGGTCTAAGCCTTTAAAAACTGCACAGAAGAATCATTTGAATGGAAAATTGTAAGATAATGGAAATGCTCCTGCTGAGAGATGTAACATAATTGAATTGGATATCTGCTTTGATTTTCAAGGCATTGGTAATTAATGACTAGCATTTGGAGAATGTCAGGTGGGTAATACAGCAGTTAGGGGAGCTTTCAATTTCTTTATCTTTTAACAACTTGTTCCACTCTCGTCCCTTTAAACGGTACAAATCAGCATCAGGGGAATGCAGAGATGTTTTACATGCGGTCTGCTATCAAGGTGCCCACCATTATATTAGGGGTCTATGAGCTGCAGAGGACCTTCAGAATCCATGATCAGGGACTGACAGTAAAGCAAGCCCTGGAGATTCACCTGCACATCTTGTGTCTGTATGGAAAAGGTCTCCAGAAAGAGAGAGATCAGTGCTTCATTCTGCAGAGCCCCCAAAGCAGAGCAGCTGGAGGCTGTGCAGATGTCTCCTGCCCTGCCCCCACAACTTATTCAGAGAAAAAAACAGAAGAAAACAACAACTATTAATACCAAACTCCACCCTTGATACTCCTTCTACAATGTATTCTTGTAATCCAGTCACTCAGTTTTAACTCTACACTCTACAGATGATTGTTACAGAGCTTGTGAGCTCGGTTTCTCCACGTAAATGTTTACTGCTTTTGATACTGCTTGTTGATGAGTTCCTCATTGATGATAACAACTCAACAGCTTGCCAATTAAAAAGTAGTTAAAATAATTTCAGCAATCAAGCCTTAATCTTGAAAACTCTTCTCCTTTCCTTAATCTTGAAAACTCTTCTCCTTTCCCTCATCTCAATTCTTGTGATTATATAATAAAATAGATTATTATTTTCCTGAATTCTCACTTCTGCTCTTTTCTAAAGGTAAGGGTGGTGGGAAAAGCAGGTAATGAGCTATGCCACTAAAAAGTTTGTGTACAAAATCCTGTTAAAAGTACAGTGGAATTAGAAGTGTAAGGAGAAAATCAGAGATATGTATCTTTAATCTCAGTCTGTTAGAGCAAATGTCAATGCTTCATGCAAACACTGCAGTTCTACGAATTTGGAGTATGAAGTTCGGTTTAAAATGCTTTTGTGAAAGTGCCACTCTAAAAAGCTGCTTCAGATCCTTTACCAAACCACAACCAAGATAAAATTTCCTTTCTCTGCATTTCAGCTACTCGAAAAACCTTGATTTAAAAACCATGAAATTCTGTAGTCTGGAATACCTTCTGTCCAACAGTGTCAATTAAAACTCTGGACTGAAGCACAGTGAAGATGATCAGGGGTCAAATGTGCTTGCAGTGGGATCTATCAGGGCTGGGTATTCTGCAGGGGGCCTAAGATTTCATATCCTCTAATGGTTTTGCCATCTGATTTCTGAATAAACAGACCAGTGGGAATCCAAGGCTTAGAGTGAAAATAGCATTGATATTTCCCTGACCTGCCTAAAGATCATGCTGTGCCGATCAAACATACCCGACTGGTACCTCTGGGACTGATCCCTTTTACTTACTGGTACACGGGGGGACAAAACCACGTTTCTCACCTTGTTTGCCAAAGTATCTCCTGGGGCTTGCTTACTTCAGAGAAGACTGAGGAATGAGGAAGTTCAAACAACAAGGTGGTTTAAACAGTAAGGATGATTAGCTGCTCTAACAGCTTTCCAGTAGTTGCCATTTTGCACCATTAAAAGTTTTAAGAAAAGAACAAATATATAATTAGAGTATAATGACTAGTATAATATCATAATAGTAGTAAACTATGCTAGCACTACTAATTAATGCTATATTGATAAGGCACTTTTAGTATGGACTAAGTAGTTACAAGCCAAACGGTATTTTTACCTGGACATCCTATTCTCCTTCCACTGAGACCAGCTGCCCCTGTGAGATAGTTTTGCTTGTATGGTTGTGCTGACACAAGACACTTGTGCTGAGCACTGCTGTGGCCACACCAGGGAACACCATTCCCACTGTCCCAGGAAGGCAACCCTTTCTGCACATGTTCCCTGTGGTGACCACAGGCTCAGGGTAGTCCCGAGCCCCCAGCTTGGCCCAGGCAGCAGTGGGGGAGATATCAAACCCTGTATCATTAGCAGGAGCTCTCAGACTGAGCTTTTTTAGGGCTCAGTAACTGCATCTACTTGCAAGAAAATGTACCCTGTCAGCTTCTCCAGCTGTGACTGTGGTGCTATCTGAAGGTGTCCTTGCAGCCACAAATCCTTCTTTCTCTGGAGTGCCACAACAGCAGCCCTCAGACCCCTCTCTGAAGGATTCATGTGCCAAGACCATTTTGTGAGCTGAAGAGTTGACCATAAGCCCCTTTTATCCAGTCACAGCATTGCCCTGCAAAGACCCCTCACTGCCTGCCCTGCTGCTGGAAAAAGCAGCTTTGATAAATAATTTTGCTAAGAAGTGCTGGTCTCAGCAGAGTAGAAAGCTGCAACTTCGTCTTATTCTATGTCTACCACATGGCATTGCTTTCCAAGGACCCATCACCTACAAGGGGTGAAGAAATATGGCTTGCCAAATCTCCAATTGTTAGAAAACAGAGGAACCAGAACAATGCACAGAGCCTGGATGAAACCTGCAGGAAGGTTATCATATGGAGAATCTGATCCACAAGTCACTCTGGAGACTAACTCCAAAGAAGCAACTTCTGAGTGAAGCTGAATTAGCACAACTATAAAGCAAGCCATCCTGGGATCTTGCAGGTGGATTAATTCCTCAAGCCACTGTCATGACTTCCTGAGACAAACTCTGCTCATTAATAACTCTTTAAAAGATATTACGAAAATATGTACCACCCCCCACGTGGTATATATGAGCCTAATGACATTTGAGACCAGAAAATCACATTACAAATATGCACCACAGCTGAAGTGCTGGCTTGGGAAGCACTTGATGAAGGACTGTGCTTCCCCATTGTAGGTGTGTTCTGCAACAGTTACTTGGAAAAAAAAAAAAAAAATGCAAATTAGGTACATTAACAATGAGTTCTATAATAGTCTTTAGGCAATTAAGTGCTCATTCTTGAAAGCCTGATTATATATTTTATCTTCCAACCAGTAAGTGCTGCTTTTTTTAACACTGGTTTCAACAGTACCTTACCTGGCCTTTTCTCCCTCCCTTAACTGAGTTTTAAATGGAATCTTAAAACTTTTCAAAAAGTGCTAAATTGACTGCTTTATGTACTGCATCATCAGCATGAACATGGTATTGATGTCTTCCCAAGTCATCCTCCTGATCTGCACTGACTGTCCAGAACTACCTTTATGACAAGGAGTTCAGTCTACAGAGGCATCTCAGATGCCCAGGTAGCCCACAGAAGTTCTGTAGGAATGGTTAAACTGAGGATCACAAAAATTGTGATTATAATTTACTTCAATCAACAGACTGTGACTTGCTACTTAATCTGATCAGACTGAAAACTACAAGATATAGGACATTTTAGCTCAGTGAAATAGTGTGCACATGATCTTGGTCTTAAGAGTCAGCAAAAGTTCAGTGACAAGAAAGGAGGCCTTGCAGTTTTGATGTCCACCAACATTCTAACTGATGGACTGGGAGCCTCCTAGGAGTACTGGCATGCCCTGCAACAAGGAGGCTGCAGATAGGTTTTCACCCACAGAACTTGTGAAGCCCAGGATCTGGAGGGCTACATCGGCCACCCAAAGCTGTGTCCATGTGGAAGCCTCTGCCCTGGCAAGGGCAGATGCTTTAACATCTGCTAAGGAAACTACCCTGCAGCACACTACCACTGTGCCTGAGACTTACCCTGGTGTAAATTTGGCAGTGCTCCCCTTCTTTGCACCCTTCTGTGCCAACTGTTGTGTTTTCTGTCTGCCTCTGCTTTCTTTTAAAATTTGCCTATAAAATATAGTTTCTATCAGCAGAATGTTACCCTTCCCCTTTTTCTTGTGAACTCACAGCAAGATTATGATGTTAAACAGGTGCTCCATGTCAGAATGAGTGGAACAGTCTGACTGCCACTCTTTCTTCCCTCTCAGGGTTTGTGCAGCACCTTGAGATAAAGGTTTTACAGAAACCAGCAGCAAACTGACCTACACCTATTCCTCTAAATTTAAAACCACCACAAGTGTGTTCATCCTGGAAACCAATACTAATAGGCCTATAAAACCCTACAGCTGTAGTCAGTGCCATTTGTAGACTAACAGTAGCAACAAAGCTCATTTTTCTGCATGCTCCTAGCAGAGCATGGAGCATGGAAAACCAGATCAGGAACTAGTAAAACAGAGGCATGATTATGATTTACTTCTTGAGAAACTTCTGAGAAAGGAACAGCTGGCAAGAGAGTACTTATGTGTTGTCTGAAGGATGATACCTTCTACCAAGGCAGCCTAATCCATAAAGAGAGCAGCAGGATATCAGAGCTGGGTGCATAATAAATTTGAATCCTTGAGTGAGTCTGAGCCCTTATGAGACTGAAAGCGCTGGTAGCACTTTTCCTCTTACAAATGAGAAATTATGACTATTGAATGAGACATGCTGATGCACAGGATGCACTCCAAGGCAGCCACAGACGGCTCACTAATTGTTATGGTAGGTTGGAGGGAGGAAGAAGTATTATATGATCTAAACAAAGACCAATACCTTAAAATGCCACAAAACACACAAGAGCCAAAGATAACCATTTTCAATCAATATGAGAGTGTGGAGTTCTTTGAAAAGAAAACACTTCCTCTTTAATGTTACTCCCTCTTTTCCTTTTTCTCTGTAGAAAAACACAGTGGACATGGCATTCCTGACTTAGGAGGATTTGCATCATCTTATCCACGCATACCTGATGTTGACAGCTTTGTTCTTGTTTCTTCAGACACATGCAGTGTATACTATATATTGAAACAGCAGTGTCAATCTGATCTCACCCTATGACTGTACTAGTGTCAGGGAGGTTATATATAGGTGTTTATCTATAGAATTTCCACTGTGCCAATCACTAAAGCACTTCAGCGCCTCAAAAGCGTTACTAAACATACCCTCAGAGCAGCCCTGATCTGTAGGAGCAGGATGTCCTATTCTCATTTTGAAGAAGGGCAAGATGGAGATGGCATGCCTCACTCAAGGTCACGTAGGGTAGCTATGGAGAAACAAAAAACCACATCACATTCCTCAGTTCCATTCCTGGGTGTTAGCCTAAGATGAGCAGACATGTATAGAGAAATAACAAAAAATTTGGTATGAAAGCCAATCTAATCCTTCAAGTTTACAGCTCTGAGAGATCTTGGCCCTCTCAGCATCTATCAGTTGTTACCCTGATTGATCCCCTGTCCTGGTTCCCCTTTGCTTTTGGAGGCTTCTTCAATTGCCTCCCTCTGAGCTGTCTGTCTCTCTTTCATCTCAGCTCCTGCTGCTCCAAGCTGCTTTCTTGCAGCTCCCATCCTTAATACTTTAACATGACACACAAAATCCTGGTCACTTGGACTTGAAACAAGATGAGGGTAGGGACTAGACACAGTACATACAGTATAGCAAAACTGTATAAAACCAGTGCCATGTTGCCAAATGGAACAGCATTGCTCCATGTTTAATTTTCCTTAACTTTGTTTAATTCAACATAACTACTTTTAATGCTTTTCATGTATGCAGATATAATTAAACACATGCCAAGTGCAATGTCACATAAATCAACTCTCTCCTTTTACTGGGATCCCTTAGCCAGGCTTTCTTGCTCATTCTGTGCCATGCCCAAACTCCCCAGTCTGCTCTTGCCAGCAAGCACTGGTTGATCCTTAGCAGACTTTTAAAATACAAGATAATCAACAAAGTCCTGGTTCTGTGCACTCAGCCACAGCTGAGCAAACCCTGCAGACCCTAATTTACTTTCAACCTCAAGTCCTTATTTTTGTCATGAAATCCTTAGAAAAAACATGCTACTAACAACTTGGAATAGACACAGATATATCCTGGGCAAGGAGCACTCATTAATCACAGTGTTATGCAAAGTAATTTTTCTACATATTTTTCTCAGTTTATTTGCCAGTTGAACCACCTGCCCTAGAATTTATCAAGTTACTATTTACAAAAAGGTTTATCTAGGCAAAGAAATATATTGTTGTCTCTTAAAATTATCCTTAAAATCAATGTTTATACACACACACATATACATACACACACACACACACAGACTTTTACATGGGTTACCAAGATTTAATTTGCATGAATGAATATTTGACTGTTTTTGCAGGTCATGCTGAAAAAGTGCTTGTAAAGTCATTGAGTCTCATGAATTCATAGCAAAAAAATCACTAAAGAGAGCTTGAAGATATATTTTACCAATGGTTTAAACGAGATTACTCATATGGAAAATAGTATTCCTCTCCCTGAAAAGTGAACTCTTTCCATACTCGAAGGCCTCAGAAGAGAGAAAATAATTTTTATCAATATATTTTCTAAATCTCTTTAACTAACTTGAAAAGTTTATCAGTACATAAAATATTCTATATTAAATTCCAGCATCTGGCAATCTCCCAGGACTAGTACTAAGGCTTTCACAGAGGGATATTTTTGGCTTCATGATAGCCAAGGTATCCTTTTTCCAACCTGAAAACATTGGACTCTGAATCTGTCACTGGTCCAGAACCAAATATTGCTTGTCCTGGGCTTTGGGCCAGTATATTTGGGGAAAGAAATTTCACATTTGGGAAAATAAAAAAAACCCATTATTTCTCAGTTTCTTTTTCAAGTGGTAACTCTTTGATGCTATTCGGAAATCTAAAATCTTGGAAGTGGTTACTGAGGGACTGGATTTATTGGGTGTTGTGTAGGTGAGGTAGCCAAAGGTCAAACTTTGGTCTATCACATGATGATTGCAACTATCTGCAATGTGGTTTAAACAATTTATCTCACAGATATTGCTATTATCTTTATTTCATTATTTCTTTTTGTGTTGTACATGTAAACTCCTATAACAAATAGCTCTAGAGGATGTAACCTCCTAAGCTTTTTTGTTGTATTACAGAAAGCAGTAGCAAACTAAGGTAAGAATAGTCTTACTGCTGCACCCAACACTCTGTCTGCCTGTCCAGTTTTACTGCACTTGCATTGCCCTGAGTCTTCTAAACAGCACATACTCTACTGCAAGGCAGAGGTGCATGCCTTTGCAACAGCACAGGGCAAAGCTGTGTGACTGCAGCTGCACACGAGCAGCTACTGCCGAGTCACCCAACAGACAGTGACAAGCCAGGCAGCAAGGCAGCTGTTGGTCTCACACTCTGTGCTCAGGATGCTGAAGGCCAGGGCTGGGTTTAGTGGCATCACCAGATTACTAAAACCAGGCGTGACTAAGGCACTAGCTTGTGTTGAGGTGCAGGGAATAGGGGGTATGGTGGTGGGGGTGCAGGGAAGCCAAGAGGCATGGACTGGGTTCCTGCATTGGTTGAAAGGCAGATGGAGTAGCAGGTATGGTTGAAAAACTTTCTGAGGGCAAGAACGAATTCATGCAGGAAGGCAGGGGAAGGACAGAGATGCAGGCAGCCCTGCTTGTGGGTCTCCTAGAGCTGCTTCTCCTACACAAAGAAGGCACATGAGCAAAGAAGCCTGGGGAACATCCTGAATGAACACCTGCCATGAAAACACACACATTCCCTACTTGTTTTACCCACTGTATGACACACTTTATTTAGCAGAGTAATTTTGCTTCAAATGCAATTAGTTGTAAATGCTGTTGTTCATCTTAAAACACCTGTTATTTTGATGGATAGTAAAAGCCTACACACCATAGTAAAGACAGCAATGTCAGGCACAAAGACATTACAAAATCTATAGCCTGACCCTTTAAAACCCAACTTGAACCACCAGATTTGACTTATGAGACTAGTAACAATAGTGCTTCATGCAAAAAGCATTAGGTTAAGGCTGGATCAGGCTAAGTTGCCAAACACACCCTGGCATAATTAATCAAGAATATTTCAAAAACAGATCGTCTCCAAGAGGTTATTGATCTCCTGTCACGACACGTTTTCCTCATGAGGTGTTACAATGCTATGTATCTGAGATGTGCTGGCGTGTATTTTTCAGTGACTAAGCCTTGATCTATCTTCCTGGATTCCTGCCACTGGTGCACTGACATCTGCAACTACTCATGTTTGACAGTCTCATGCATGAGCTATGTGGTTTCCAACTTGGATGGGATTAGTATAGGAGACTTTCAGAATACTTCAAATGTAATTGAAAGCAGATAAATACAAGGGTCTCAAGAGGGTGGCATGCTTTTTACAAACGGAATCACATTAAATCATGTGTATAAATGCTTGGACTAAGAAAGATCTCAGTGCTAACCAGTATAGTATGTAAGAAAGTGTTTGTCCTTGCTCTGAAATATGTATGAATCCTGATAACGTCACTTCTTTCTAAAATCCAAATACAGTGCATGGCTGAAGTGCAGTTTAGACAAGCATGAAAAGGTACCATTTGGGGAGAAGGGCAGAAGAGGAACGTATTCAGAGACTGACAGGTGCTCTGCCTTTCACCCATGCCTGCACTAAGGCATTCATATCTTCTGTGAAATATCCCTGCCAACAGGTGAGAGCTGAAAACAATATACATCATATAACTAAAGGTTATACTGTTATAGTGTCAAATATCAGTAAATTACAAGTGATGTTTTCTTTTAGAGCAAAATCCAACCTCATTCCTTACACAGAATACATTTCTATTTATCTGTTTTTTCTCAGAAAATGGGGTAATTGATATCGTAATCTGCAAATGTATTCTGTACATATTTACTGGATACTATAAAATAAAGATGCAAATAAAACTGACGTTAACACTGCTGTAAAGAGTTTATCTTTCACATTTTGTTACTTTTTTAGACTCTGAACTCTGTAAACATAAGTAATCTTGCTTTAACATAGAACTTGATAAGAAAAAACAAAAAAAACCTTTAAGTGGGCAATGACCTTTCTTGCTGACAAATACCTTTTTGAGGATTACAGTGATGGGCAATATACAAACATCATGAGAGGACAGTGATACTGAATACATATAGTATCAAAGGGCTCCAAGATGATCAGGTTGCAGTGGAGCTGTGATGTCCATAGCATTAAAGCTATGGGCTTCTCTGAGTTCTCTTGCAGATTCTGACCTGATTTTTTCTCTTCAGTTTAATGTTGGTATGCCTATTTTTTCTATTTTAAATGTGAAAAAGGAACGAGAACTGGGAAAAAAATGTGATTCTTCTTACCACATAGTAGCATTTTTCCTAGCAAGCAGAGGAGCAGAACAACAGCAGTCACCATGTGTAAGGTCAGCTGCTGGGAGAGCAGTGTGTGCACAGCAGGGTTGCAATGGGATGAATGTTTTCTTACTCTGCTTGGTATCACAGCTCCTATCATGGAGTAAAGTCCTCAAGAACTTCTGCTCCATCCTCCCAAATGAGGTCCAAGATAGTTAAAGTGAAGTAACCCTTGCTTTCCTTCACATGATGCTGATAAATGTGGCCTAAAAAATTCATTACTTTGGGGATAACTGTAGTATCATAATTCATTTTTTTTGGTACTAGAAATTTTATCTGTATTCCCCTATTGCCACAGGGATTCCAGACAAAACTTCTTTTGCAGCACCTGCTCATAAAGCTGTGCTATCAGTCTTCTGTGAAGTTCTGTCATGCATGCTCCAGCTGGTCTGAACTCTTCTGTGCTGTGGGATGGATGCCAGCATTGGGACAGAGGTCACCCACACATGCAAATGGTTCATGAAAATTCTTCTTTAAACATAAGAAACACATATTTTTTTTTACTCTGAAGGTGATCAAACACAGAAAGTGGTTGCTGAGAGAGGCTGTGGAGACTCCATCCTCGCTGGTATTTAAAACCTGACTGGACACGATCCAAGGTCACTGGTCCAGCTGACTGTGCTTGAGCAGGGGATTTGGACAAAACAATCTCAATGGGTACCTTCCCCCCTCAGCAACCCTTTGTTTCTATGACCCTAATGGCCTGGCTGTTATGGTCACTGGCCTTTATAGCCAGTCTTGCTAGCCCCTCAGTGTCTCTTATCCATCTCCGCTCCCTGGCCAACACTGAAAGAAGTTGCTGCATCAGAAAAGGAAGGAGAGGTGAACCAGCCCGACCTGCAGTATTTCTGCCCTCTGTCCTTCCGAAGTGTCTCTTGAGTATTTTCCCTCTTGAAGACTCTCGGTATTTTCTTAATAGAAATTTAACTCACCCTTTTTTACTGGGGAGCAAAAAGATGTCAGAAATCCCCAGTTCTACATGTTTGCCTCATTGTTAATGGTCACATCAGTGGTGTGTAAATGTGTGTTTGAAGCAAAAGAGTATGGAAATGCCTTTGAGATGGGAACGGACTAACCAGTCACTAGATGCATTTAATGATGTTAGCTGTAACATTTTTCTGTTGCAGTACCCAAGTTCAAGAATTGCAGCATAAACGCTTTTAAACAGGGAAGATCACTACAAATGCGTAACTGAAGAATAACTGTGATCCCAAGTTGCCTGAGACTAACTGATTGACCTCATACTGGGGAATGGTGTCTGTTTGGAATAGGAAAATACACACTTAATTAGGAGCACTTGATCTCCATAGCACTGATATCTTCCACTGGGAAGAAGCACTAAGGATAACCCCATTGCTAAGAGAAAGACCTGAGAACCATCTCAAGTGCATCAGGCTGCAGTGCAGGTGTGGGAGCCAGCATGGTAGGCTGGGTTGTACACAGGAAGCTGGGTTAGAGAAGGGAGAGCTCTTCCAAACAGCAGGCTAGCTGAGAAAGGCTGGTTAGAGCCCCTCTCTCCAGAACTGGAACTGCAGTCACCTCAGCTGTGCTGGCTGAAGACTGACTGGCTCAGATTTGGGTCTGTGTCAAGCCAAGCCAACAAGGTATGAGGAGGTCTCATATGAGGAGGTCTCCATGGTGGAGACCGGAAGGATGGCAGCTACTCTCCCAGAACTGAGAAGGAGGACTGACTAAAGAGCATTGCAAAAGCAGCCCAGAAGAAGAGACTTGTCGCTCTGATTTTCTCAAGTTTTACTAAGCCTTCTGATGTTTGCATTCTTTGCACAAACTTTCTCAAGCACTTTATGTAAATAACTTATTGTTTTACATTCCTTTATGGAAAATGAGCAACCTGACAGACAGTTAAGTTGCCCAGTGGCATTGAGGAGGTGGCACTAAAACCCTCCAATGACACTGGGATTTTAAAAATATATATATATGGAGTCAGATATTTTAATAAAGGGTTTTTTCAGTTTACTACCACCAGAGCTACTCCGTGTCATTCTTGTGTCGCCCCCTGGGACGGGGGTGACAGAGACTCATCTAATAGTGTTGGTTTATTGATTATGGGCTTTCCCAGGGCATTTACCCTCCCACAAATAAGACTGTATTTGTGTTAAGACCTTGGAGCCACTGCTAGGAAGTAGTTAAGCACTGCTGCTCAGAGGCACCCACGTGTGTAATTCACTTCTGCAAGTTTCTAGGCAGGGTCTTGTGCCAGTATTATTTTCGGCAAGAACAACTAAGTGATGGAAGCCAGCCTGTGTGACTGGCAGCAGCGCTGGGCAGAGAGAGGGTACATAACGTACACACACTCAGCACTCTTGTTTCTCCTTTGCTGCTGCTGCTGCAGTGTGTTCTTAACAGGTTACTAAACTTTGTACTGGCACTTCTGCTGAAAGAACCTGGAAGTAGAGTAATGCTTGTATTTTAATTACTTGACCTATTGGACTGCCTTGTTGGGCCGGCTTCTTCAGCCCTATAACCAACTTCTTAATGATCTTCACTATTAAACAAAATCAAAATAATAGGAAAAGCTTGCTGCTCTGCTGTAATGTCCACAGGCAGAGGAACTACTGAAAAAAGACTTAATATTACCTTATGGTCCTTAGATAAATCTTAAACTTTAAACAGCTATCTCTTACAAATTACCACTTTGCCATTTTACTGCAAAAAAAGGAATGAAATAAACTAAAATTCCAAACTTTTTAGCAAACTGGGACAAGTGGAATAAGAGACACTTGACAGCCCTATGGTATCAGCTGTTAGGATTACCAAAGCATAATTCTTTGTAATGGTCTTAGTAAATAAAATAACTTCTGACTGTCAGCATACTTTATAAAAATTCCATTACCCCTTATAATATGTCTGTGAGACAGTGTGGAAGAGAAATAAAAGCACTTTATCAGTTAAGACATGCACACAGAGAAAGAAAAAACATCTTGACTAAACCAAAGCAAAAGGCAAACAGTGATGGATTTCGAACTGGAATGCAGGTGCTGATGTTGCCTTCCACTGGGCTCAGCCTTTCACTGGGCTCAGCCTTCCCTTAGCAAAAGGTCAAAGTCAGAACAATATTGGTGGGAAGCGCACAGCTACTTAGGGCCATCAATGTCCTGACCTCTTACATTCATGGCAGCAGAAGAAAATCATGTGGATAAAATCCAATAGTTTAGGCACCCAATCAAAGCTGATTATTTCAAAACTTTTAATTGAATGTGAGCTCATCTGCTTCTCTAAATGTCAATGTAAACAAGCTAGAGGGAACACAAAAAGGCCAGAGGAATACTTGGGCCGTTGCCTGTTTAATTTATTCTTGTTCTGACCCCTCTCATCTGGTGAAAGCAGAGAGCAACTGAGGGCTTAAAACCAGTGGACTTCAGCTTCAGGGGAATTTAGGTTCTATGAACTTGAGCCCAGGCTTAGCAGCATGCATCTGAGTGACTCATATGATTGAGATTCAAGGATTCATGGCAAGTCTTCAGTTAGGCACATCTCAGAATGCAGAAAGGATGCAGCTCCCTTGACTAGGGAGCCACAAACATCATCATAGTATTTGTTAAGGAGTTTCTCTACTGTTTCCCATCTCTCCTTCCCAGGAAAAGTGAACAACACCTTTAGGAATAACTGCAAGTTCTAAGAAGCTAATAGAAACAGTGTGTTTTAGAAACAGAACTGAGTTTTTGTAACTATAAGTTATTTACATACAGTGTGTAAGTGACAGCACCAACACCTGCGCCTTGATCCTTCAGGAAACCCCTACTGATCCTGTCTCTTGCGGGAAGCTGAGACACAAGCTCCTATCCCAGGAAGAAGGACTGAAGGAGATCTCTACTGTACTTCCCCCAGTGTACTTGACAGATGATGGACTATTTTGGCCAAAAAGTGGAGAGGCCTTCTCACTCTGCATCTGGGAGAGGCCAACAGCCCTTTTGGCCAGTAAATCATTTTTTAAGTGTTGAGAATTGCAGAAAATCAATTGCTTACAGCTGTTTTTGTGGTGCAAGGGTTAATACAAAAATATTTTATTTCTGTAAAATGCAAACAATGTGGATTTAGCTCTTTTTTTAAATTTTAAAGTAAAACAACTCTACTTTTTCCGATCCAAAATAAAAAAAAATTGAAGTATTTATTTGAGTCTATCAGAAACACCTTTTTACATTAAAAAGTACAGAAACATATAATATTCTGAATTGGAAAGGACCCACAAAGATCATTGAAGTCCAACTCCTAACCCTGCACAGGACATCCCAAGAGTTACACTATCTTCCTAAGAGCCTTGTTCAAACACTCCTTGAACTCTGTTGGGCTTCCCTGGGGAGCCTATTCCAGTGCCCAACCACCCTCTTCATGAAGAACATTTTCCTAATATCCAACCTAAACCTACCCTGACACAACTTCATGGCCTTCTCTTGGGTCCTGTCACTAGTCACCACAGAGATCAGGGCTTGCTCCTCCTCTTCTCCTTACCAGGGAACTGCAGAGAAATATGAGGTCTTCCCTCAGTCTCCTCTTCCCCAGGCTGAACAAACCAAGTGACCTCAGCTACTCTTCATATGGCTTCCCCTTACTCCATCATCATGGGTGTTCCTGATTAGAAAGGTGTGAAGGCTAAAGGCAGCAATGTTGGTGCCCTCCCATAATTCCTTCGGCATGACTTTTCCCGCCCCTGTGTCCCCTTACCTGGACTAGTTTTCTGAACTCTAACCCTAATCCTAACAATAAGGAAGGTTCCAATTGAACCTTGGCGCTAAGGCCCACGTCCATATAACCACGGGTGACCCAGATTAGAAAGGTGTGAAGGCAGAAATGTTGGTGCTCTGCAGTGATCCCTTTGGCATGACTTCTGCAGTCACAGTGTCCCCGGACCCTTACGATTTCTGACTCTCTGAACCTTAACACTGCTGCTTCTGAGGTCTCCAGCACAATAGTGGCCCAGATTAGAAAAGTGAGGAGGCAAAAAATGATGGTGCCATGCTGTAATTCCCTTGGCATGACTTTTCCAGCCCCAGTGTCCACAAAGCAGTAGGCTTTCTGTCTCTGCGAACCATAACTTATTTTGAATTTAATATGCAACCAGTCCTGGTGGTAATATAATTGACCAATGATGTTGAAAAATATCCTAACGCCGGCTAGAATTCCTTTAAGAAGAACAGATGCATGTAGTGGGACTGAAATATAGTTGAAATTGGAGGAAATATTTGGAAGATCTTGCTAAAAGTCATTTTTCATCAAGGCCATTAGCACTCTATTTGTCAAAGCATTCAGAAAGCTCCTTAATTTTGCTGGACTCATTGCTAATGCTGCTGCCTATGTTGGGACAGTAATAATCTCCCATTTAACAGGAAGCCACATTCTTTCATTTTGGGTGAGGATTTGTAAATGGCAGTCTATTCATTCATTTATCAATTCCAGATGTATTTAATAGTCCTTCAAACTGAAAGTGAGAAAACAAAAATTAGATTAATTGTAATATGGCAAAAGTCGCCAGTATTTGATACTATGCTTTCTGCCCTCTAAGGACTCCTAAATCACTTGTACTACTGTTTTGGTGCCTTGGTTGTACGGAGAGCAGGGAAACCTCCAGCCAGCTTCATTTGGATAAGCCACCATAAGCTGAAGTGTTCTTTCTCCTCCCACCTTTCACCTCTTTCGCTATAAAAATCCCTTTTCCCTTTTCTGCTTCCAGCTTCACATTGCCTGGACGCTGCTCAGCTTCTCCATTCTTTCTCCACCTGTGCTGAACAGTGCGAATATGGGTGTTAACAAAATCTTTATCAGTGGAAGACCTGTCTGGCTTCTGATAGGAAAGAAATTCCCTGTCCTATCTTTATTCTTTATGCTGTTCTGGTATCACTCACAAGACAAGGTGCTGCTTCATTCACAGCCACAGCAACAGGCAGGCTTTATGGAGACAGTGCAGCTATGAAGTCCTCCAAGGAAGATAGCCTATGGAGGTTGGAGAAGAAGTATTACTGTTTAAGGATGTCCTAGTTTAAAATATGGAATGGGAGAAAAGAAATGACCCACATCATTGGTATTTTTAACATTGTGAAAATTTTTCAAGGACAGGAAAAAAAAAAAAAGAGCAGTGGCAAAAACCAAGTCAAGTGGACATCCAGAGCTCAGAGAACATAAGGACAAGGTAGGCATAAGGTAGGCAAGGTGCAGAAGTCACTCGAGACAGTGCAATGCACATCACAAGTTCTTGCTATTAATGTGGCAAAAATATTTATGCTCTCTGCTTACTTCTCAGTGAGACATGGGCAACTTACCTTGCATCTCAAGCAGATGTATGCATGGCAAAAGCACAGACAGACGGAACAGAGCAGATGGAGAACATGTGAGTCAAAGCACACTCTATAAACAGATATTACAGAAGTAGGTAGAAGACTTTTTTATTAAGTGCTCTTAGCATTTCTTTAGAAACCTATTCCTTTAGCATAAGTTTCTTTCTTGTAAGGAACCAAAAAATATTAGCTTCACTGATTGCTTTTGTGCGGATATAAGTTTTGGGACTCAGATCTACAGGATGGAAGCTCAGCACTGCTTATGATATTTTTGGAGGATGCATGTGTCTGTAGTGGGTTGACCTTGGCTGGACATCAGGTGCCCACCAAGCTGCTCTATCATTCCCCTTCCCAGTGGGACAGAGGAGAGAAAACAAGATGTTAAACAACCAGTAGGTTGAGATAAAGCATTTTACTAAAGCAAAAGTTGGAACATGCATAAGTAAAGGAGAAAAAAAGGGTAATCTCTACTTCCTATCGGCAAGTGATGTTCAGCCACTTCCCAGGATGCAGGACTTCAGCACACACAGGGGTTGCTCTGGAAGGTGAGTATTGTAAAATAACGAATGCCTCACGTTTCTCCTCCCTCCCTTGGCTTTTATATCTGAGCTGACATCATATGGTATGGAATATCCCTTTGGTTAATTTGGCTCAGCTGGCCTGGTTGTGTCCCCTCCCAGGAACTTGCTCACTGCAGCCCCGTAATGGGAGGTAAACAATAAACAGTGCTGATGCTGTGCCAGTGTTGCTCAGGGAGATATTTTGTATTTATATAATTCCTTCCATTTTCAGCCTAAGATAGCAGCAATTTTAAAGTGTCATGTACCTTCAAAATAACACACATTGTTTTCACCCATTAGCATGTGTCTATGAGAACTACATGAATCTTCTTTAAATCCTGATGAAGTATTCTGGTTTTTTGAGGCACATCACCTATTTGTAATATTTTCAGAAAGAAATCTATTGTAAGCTTTTCCTAAAGCCTACATGCAACTACCCAGTAAGTATATGTCTCCTCGCAGGTCAATTATTTTTAAGGTTTCCACTCAAAGATTAAGTCCTCTAAGATTGACTCACCTCCCTCCTCTCCCTTTGCCATGTTTGAATTCTGACATTTGCTTGCTGAAAGGATGAATGAATGAATTTCAAAAACAATGCTGCTGTATTTTATCTGCCTAAAGAATGACCAGCAAGGAGGCTTGCTTTATTTTCCTCAAAGCAAGGAAAAACATTGCCATAATATCATATGCATCTGCCCATGTCAGATAACTCTGAAGAGTCCACATACAAATGGAAATGATCTTCCCACTTCTATGTCTCATAATGTTTTTCACAATTACTGGATTACCTAAAACCACTTAGATAACCTTGGTGCTGTTTAGACATACAGGCGAATTTAGCATAACCAGGGTTTCTTTCCAAATGTTATTTTTTAACACTTCCTCCTATGAATCCAAAACAACTTTTTGTTATTCATCTCACTAACCATTCATGGATGAATGACAATTACTGAATGTCTTAGAAACAACACCTTGAAAATGTCATTCAAATCAATTTTTCAACAGCATGAGAGGCTAGGAGGTAATTCACACTTCTTTTATAATAATATTCTATAAGAGGTACTGTAGTCATCTGCCTTCCTGCCACCGCCTCCAGAAGTAAAAGATTATAAATTAACTCTGATTTAGTGCAGCCAAATGCACCAGGCAGAGAAAAACACTGCAGACAGACTATGCAATTAAGACTGGTACATTATGAAAAAAGCCATCTCCATTATTGCCCCAAAACTAACTTGTTTCTCCCAGTTCAACAAAAGCATGGAAGAATTCTGCAAGGTAGGGCTGGAAAATGTCTTTCCTTCTTTAAGAGCGTTTATCCACAGACAGCAACTCCAGAAGCATCCAAGCCTGTGTCTTGAACTCTGCTTCTTTCTGATGAGAGATGCTCAGAACCCTGCTTTGGCCTTCTAAATGTCAGCTGCTTATTAAAATCCAGAGTTCCTCTTTCTAAAGGTGCATATACCTTAGGGGTCCACTGAACCCTGAATCCTCAAGTATCAAGACATCATTATTCCAGCATTTGCTCATAATCAACTCTGTCATGACTCTAAAACCACCAGCAATTCAAGCCACAAAGCTGGGACAAAGGAGCTAGAGACCTTCTGGCTAAAACATTGTTTCATTCTTTCAAAGGGCCACTGAGGAATGAGGAGATGCCACCTAAGAAGTTCATGCCACAGTATCTGTCACATATCCAACACTTGAGATCAGTTTCTGCTGTTGGCACAACGTCCCCAGGCCCCTAAGCCAAACCAACATCAGACTTGAACCACAGCTGAGGAATGTGTGAAGCAATGAAATCCAAACCATCTACTTTCAAAGTCTGCCTGTATTACTGAATGCAGATGTAAAAAAGCACCAGCACTGCTACTGCTAAGATCATTTCCACAGTATATTCTACATACACTCTGGCTGAAGATTAAGCCAGAGGAATAAAAAAAATATAGGGAAATATTGCCTATTTCCCCATATCAGATATGCAGATCAGGCGTCTTCCTGTAAGCCAGTTCCTTTCAGGCAAAACCTCTGATAAATCTTACAGTTAAGAGTGAACGCACTTTTTAGCATAACATTTGAACCCAAGCTCATTGCTTCTGATGACTTCATATGAAGGATGCTGGCACCACACAGTCAAGGACACTGTAGTTCAAACTCCTCTCAAGGTGGATGCTGCATAATCTCTCTTTCATTTGATGTACAGAACAGCATGTACTTGCCATGAGTCTCAGCCTTACAGGGCTGCTGGAAAGGCAGCAATTATTCGGTTGTCTTCAGAGTCTTCTCCAGTTCTCCTGGTCAAAACAGTTTATCAGTCTGTCAGTCTGACCAATGTTAGTGCCTCATGCAGGGAATGATTCCTCTTCCCGTCCATCATACCTGGAAGCAACAAAGCTGATTTGCAGGCCAAAAAAAAAAACAAACCAACCCAACCTGTTTCAATCCTTCTGTTTTTCACCATGTTCCAGGACAATTTCTGATCTCCATCACGGGGTAAGAAACTCATCACACGCTCACCTGATTTAATATCCTCTTCCCCCCAGTTCATCTGCAATCACTGCTGAGCATAACCACCTCTCTGTGCAGCACCTCCCACATGATGGAAGACAGAAAGAAGGGACTTCTCTGGGGCCTAGGTCTTGGGTTGCCGCAGTGCCAAACAGGTCCCTCAGGCAGATCAGGGGACTTCAGAGACTGCCCACCCTGAGAAAAAAGATGTGATGTTTTGGTATAATTTTTGAAGTGACTTCTTCATGTTTACAGGTTTGAACTCTCCATTACCAAAGCAGCTGAAGATTTAACCTCCCTGTGGTGCTCCCTAGCAGCACTGCAGCTTTTGAGCTGATCACACATTGTCTGTCTGTCCCATTGGAGAACATTTCCTGTAAAAAGAATTTTTGGCACGACTGCTTCATTCTCTACCAGGAGCAGAAAGTCAATGCTGAGATTAGCAATCGATTTTCTAAGAAGTACCCCACAAATCAGGTCTCCTCTGTCTGTTTGCCTTCACATTTCTGCTGGAGCCTCTATAATTAATTTAAACAGATACAAGCACTTCTCCTCCTCTCCTTTTTGATGCGAGCTGTTTCAACAGACTGTGCAGCGAAGCTGCAGCAATTTCAAAGGCTTCCGCTCCCTGCACAGAAGGGAGCAGCTGCAGGAATAGCTCTTTGAAGAGGAAATGGCACCCAATGGGACTGGCAGGCGGCTCCGAGCTGAGCTCAAAAAGCCCCCCCAAAGTCCTTGGGAGCATCTGAGGACATCAAAAGAGAAAAGAACTAGGCTGGGAGAAGCCTCAAGAATGACTTCCCCTCAACCCTGAAGCTTTTTTCTGTGTAAGCAGCAGGGTCAGAGAGGAAGAGTCTTTCTCATATTTGGCTCAGATGATCCTACTTATATTGAAAGACTGGAAGTAAGCGCTGAACATGATTTCAGTCCTGAATTATTCATTAAACTGTAAATGTATAAATATGTATACAAACACAAACATACATATACAAATTCTGGACTCCTGTATATTGTTAAGAAAGCCATTATATTTCTATTAATGTATGTAAGTATGCAACCATACTTCAAAATTACTATAAAGCATTCACGGGGCTTCATGCATGTTTAACTGGTTAACTGATGAACTCACTGATGTGATTTATCTCAGTGAAATGGTACTTTTTAATGATGATTACAGGTCTACTCTGTTATTTACAGCACAGAACACACTTTCCTACTGTCCCATTTAAGTGATTTATAGCAAATTCAATAGACAAAACAAAGAAATCTTTGTTTCATGTATATGAATTTGTGTACAGGTACATACATATCCTCTCTAGGCCAAAGTGGGTAGTATCACTGACTCACTGATGAACTTCATAACTGATGGAAATTTCTAGTGCTGATTTAAAAGGCTTCAGGCCTAACAGTATTCATTGAAGCCCTTTGGCCTGTGCAACTCCTGAAGGACTACTCCTGCTGAGGGGTAGTTCAAACAGCAGCCAATTTTTAGTGGCATGCCTGCAACAGCAGTATTACCCAAATGCATGTTCTTCTAAGAAAGCTGCATCCTTCCCTAATTATTTATGTATAAATAAATGCCATTTTACTACACTGCTACTGCACATAATCAACATGTTGTCTAGAAAAAGAACTGACACAACACATCCTGTAAATGCCTCTTCCTTGTCAGATTGCACTAATTATATACTGCACCAAACTTCTCCATCTTTGTCCTCCTAAATGGCAAATTCTGACTTTCTCAGTCAATTTCCGACTGCTCTTCTCTCTTCACTTTTCAATTTTACTTTTGGAACAACTTAAGTTCATGGACATACAAGCCTGAAATTAATGGTGCACAGAGCTACTGCACATATATTTGTGCCCACACTTCTGCACATCCTTTGGCACAGATGTGGATGGCCTTTATCTGAGACCATACAGAGTTTGGCAGGACAACCCTGCATCCTAGCAGGAACTGCCCTCAGACTATTTTCCTCTAAACAATTTTTCTCTATAAACAGTTTTGCTCTGCTATTAACATTAGGCCTTATTGTTCCGATATCGCCCAACAAATTACGATAAAACATTATATCATGACTATTTTATTCTACATTACAATTAATTGCCTAGCGAACTCCATTAAAACCACTTTTCTTTTCCTAAGTGTATAGGCTGCTTAAGTGAGTTATTAGATGATGTGGAAAAATGTAAGGAACTAAGTTGAGATCAATGGAATAATTATAATTTCACTTCTCTCTGAAGTGAAAGTTTTGCTGATACTCCTTGACACCTCATATCTTAGCTGTATTTTCAATGTCTGATGGGGTCAGTTGTTGAGAGACAAAAACTCCACAGCCAGTTGTTTATACTTCTGACAGCAAAATTAGAATGCAGAACAGGAAATAAACTGAAATGGTCTCATACTTGAATGGAATATAAACATTCTGCTTAATTAGGTCACTAAGCATATGTTTGTTTACTTGGATATTTTCTCTCTGGCAGTTCATCTCTGGGTAACACATCTATTTCACTGGAGAGCATGGAATTCCCATGGCAGATAACATGAGGTTGGTAATTTGGGGGTCAGAAAAATATGCTTATTAGCATACTCCTACATAATGGAGTTAAGAGTGTGAACAATACATGCCTCACTGCCTTCTGTGTCAGGCTGGGGTCTGCACAAAGGACAGCAGGGCAATTAGGGAGCTCTCTGAGTTTCTGCCAATCCCTGAGTTACCTTCTTGGCTGATTATAAAGCAGAGAATGGTATAGATGATAGTGATGCCTCTTTCATAGATATGGAAAATCTTCCCTTCTTGCAAAGCAAAGGGCAATATTGCTGCCAACATTCATCTCTATCACTCTGTAATTTTCTTATATTTTTATAATTTTCTTCTACATCCATCTATGCATTACATTTCTTCTTTGTTTTAAGGCTGCTTGGAACATGTATCTAGCCTCTTTGTCTTCGGAAGTACAAGCAGACTTCTGGTGCTACATATAAAACCCAGTAATTTCTGTTTCTGTTTGCATTACAGGCCCAAGCCACAACTGAGACTAAAGGAAATCCTTCAGAGACAGTCCCAGTACACACAAGTCCAATCAAGCACTGTGGAGTGAGCAGATCCTCTCACTACCACCAACACCTCCTTTTATGGGCCTGTGTTGAAAGCAGGACAGGACTTACAGAAAACCATGTGTGCTGTTCCCTCCAGACCACAGTTCCAGGGCATGGTGCTTTATGGACAGGCGTGTTTTACACAATGAGCCTGTATTTTCTGGATGTAGCACCTCAGCAGTTGTTCCTCCACTATCAGTCTCACGTCAGTTCCTGGGATGAGTTCTTCTGATTTCTCGACAGAGATTACTTGCACCTGGATGGGAATGATGGGTGTTGGCAGGGACACTGAGCAGATGAGAGGAGAGGGGAGGAGAGGGGAGAAACCTTGCCAGCCTTTGTGTGTACAACTGCTGAGTCAGTTCAACAGAATCAGAAATCCCCGCCCCCACAAACACAGGTGCAGATGGCCATGTAAAAGTAATCTGAATTTGGCTGCTGCCCAAATTCCACATTCTTCTTGGCTCCACTGGAGCCTTTTTCCCACATGACCTCATCTCCCATACACTTGCAGCGGACAGCCAGGCAAGCAATGTGCAGTTTTTCTCAAAACATCCAGGAGTTTTTGCGGAAGTGGGAAGGAGATGGGAGTCCGACACAGGCGAGAGGAAGAGCATATGGGCATGCCTGGGTCTGGGCCTTTGACCCTCAGACCTCCCACACAGCCACTCACACAGCCAAGTCTGAAATCCAGATCCTTGGAGCTACCAGGCTGCCTTTGTCTCCTTCCACTCCAGCAATAGTGACCAGGCTGCAGGAAATCCTCCCATGCAAAGGACTCTGCCAGTATAAAGCTGCTCTGCACAGAGCCTGGCAGTTCCTGCTCTGTCCCCCTCTAGGACAGGATTAGAGGGTATCAGGATGCCCTTGTGTGAGACTCAAGCTGCTGCAAGCCAGCTTCAGCTGATCTGTCCCCTGCCCCTCTCCATACACAGCTCCAAGCAGCTGAAGACTGACATGCAGCTACATGAACAACAACTTCAGTGCCAGCTAGAGGGCTGAGGGCTAATTCCCACACCCATCTCAATGCCTGAGTTAATACTGAGTACAGCTACAGCATATGGAGCTCACAGACATGGAAACACAACCACTGAAGATTCAGAAAGTTAAGTTTAACCAACGCAAGCCTTATTGATCCTCTTAACAACTGTGGAAGCTTTACCTGAAAGTGACATCATTCATCTGTCTGCAAAAAAAGAGTAAACTCCTTATTTTATTGTCACTTAAACAATTAGCAAGTCCACATATTCACCATTTGCCAGGGAGACTAAAGAAGCCAAAGGCAGTGGCAGCGAAACACAAGATGTCTGACCAAAGACTGCTTCCACACTGTGTTTCAGTTTCCAGAATGAAGCCACTTTGTGTGTACAGCTTATCTGATTTGTAACTTACCTGATTTGATTTTGAGGGAGTCTTCAGTCATTTTTTTAAAAAACTGAAAAAAAAATTGGTTGACTTTGATCAAAGTAAAAAGAGACAATGCCTGCAGTACTTCAGATAGAAAAGTTTCAGGAATTCACAAGCAGTTTGAAAAATAAAACTTGACTAGAAATCACGATTCAACTTCACTGTAGGGACCAGTGCTTCAGCTGCTACAATTGGTAAAGGAAAATCAAAATCTGTAGCACTCAGATATGCATCATATTTCATGATAGATATCTAAGAACCACCCATTCCTTCATCTCATGTTTAGCATATCCCATGTGTTAGGGCAAAAAATAAAAACCTGAGCAGTAGGCAAGAGAATGACAACACCATCGGGTACCTCCTGCTGTTGGAGGCTTTATCGAGGGGAACTTTGACTGTCAGCTTGGCTGAGCTTCAAATCTGCCCTAAATATGGTGCAACTGGCAGAGAAGAGCTGGGACAACAGGGTGAGAACGCTTGCCACCAGAGAACTATCAACATAAGAGGGTGGCTACCTTCCTGTTTGCTGGGTTCTCACACAGACTGATCAAAAAGGGAACACTAATACAAACGACATTTATTAGGTACAGCCTATGCCAGGCTCAAGCAAGGCTGCTAATGCAAGGCAGTGGCTGTGGCTGTGTGCAGAGGGGGCACGGAGCAGTGCACAGGTGTTTGCACAGGCACAGCGGAGCTTGTGCTGGGAAGGAAAAAACTAATTGCAAGAGGAATTCCGTTGATAACAAGTTGTTAGGAGGTGCTATGTGCCTGTTTAAATATGGATTGTGGAAACAGTGGAAACAGAAAAGGAATGGTGAGCAAGGTTAGGACTGCCCATTAAATTTCCTGGACTGGCTAGGAAAAAGTCCTGTCTGGCATCTGAATATGCTGCAGGAAGCATTCTTGATGTTGTGTCTGTGTCTTTAGCCTCCTTTAGGGCTATTGCTGTATGTCACAGAGCTTCTCACGGTAGCCATGAAGATGCTTCCAAAAGTGAAAAGCTTTATTCTTTCTGTCAGTCTCAATCATGGTCACTGCAACTCCCCATGGCTGCAAACTGCTCCACTCAAGCTCTGTGTTAGGCTCTAGGCTGTAATCATGCTGTGAACCTGGGAAAAGAGAGGTGTGTGGGAAGGAAGAAACAAGAACAGAAGGAAATGACACCGCAAGAGCTGACAGCAGGATGGAAAAATGGAAATACACAAGGAACCTGTCCTTATAAGAAATGCAAAACAGAATACTGTTGACATGACACCCTACACGAAACAGCTACATGAAATACTATTAGCAGCTTTGGAGGTGTGCATGATCAGAGTAGCAAGGAAGAAGAAACATCCTGAATCTGAATCACTCTCTGTCCCCAAAACAGACAGCTAATTAATTTCTGGTTTTAAAAGCTGTAAGAGATCACTGATCATTTGAGCCTTTTTCACCATAATTGAAAACAAGTAAGGAAAAACCTAACTTACAAATACCAGCAAGCCGTGTTTGGGATGCTTTGTTTTTATTAGAATTTTTTTTAGAAAGAGCATTTATGAAAATCCAAATACAGATTTGTGGCTCCATATGTATGGTAAGAAGAACATTTGGTTGCACTGTGGTCATCTCAGTGGTATTAATCTGCAGTCTCGTCATTCATTATTTATAACATCACTGTCTTTGTGAAGTACCAGGTCACAATCACCATAAATCCCAGTTACTTCACAGAAGTAATAAAATTTTAATCAGTCTTTAAAGTGAAAAAGAAAGAGAAATTAAATCACCCAAACAGGCAGAATAATCATATTC
The DNA here is from genome assembly GCA_013400575.1 of Peucedramus taeniatus. Classification (NCBI taxonomy): domain Eukaryota; kingdom Metazoa; phylum Chordata; class Aves; order Passeriformes; family Fringillidae; genus Peucedramus; species Peucedramus taeniatus. Next base: position 32,881 of record WBNO01002446.1, on the reverse strand, counting down.
TGTGGGAACATACAACAGGACAAGAAGATCACGCCAACAAGAATTTTGGCTCTAATACGCTAAAGTGCGAATAAAAGCTCTTGTGCCATGCTTGTCAAAAGACCACACACAACAGCTTGGCCATGTAGGCAATTACCATAACCTTCTGTGGACCTGTAAAGTATTCCAGAAGTGAATCAACATTACTAATCTCAGCTAGTAAAATTCAGCCCTGCTCCCACTTCTACAAGTTATAGCAGTCCATACTCTCATTAGACAGCAAGAATTTATGGCAAGGATCATCCTCTAGTATGTACTTTGTACAGTGCCAAGCACAAAGGGTGGAGGACTCTAGCTATCACACAATACAAATAACAGTGATTAATCTTTCTGATGCCTCCCTATTAGCTTGATTACCTGTCTTGATTCACTTGAGGTCGGTAACAGCTTCCATGGGATGTCAGAAATCTTATTACCTCAAGCTGTTTTTGTTGGTGAACAAGACATCAACACACCTGCCTCCTGAGAGGATGGATTTGAGGCAGAGCTCAACACAGTCTTCCCTCTACATGCCTGAACACAGGTTGGCCTGAGCTGCTCTTAAGGTGATGATGAAGAATGGGAATCAAGGCTCTGTATCTGCAGCCAAGAGTAGCTTATCTGTAGCTCAGGTGAGACTTATGCTTTGGGGGAAACATCATCCCCCAAATTGTGTTACACCTTCTCACTCACCCTTGCAAGGGACTGGAGGTTCCTTTTGCTCCCTGGGCACACAGAGGCATGTGCAGGAAGCAGGTCCTGTTGCCCCTACTCAGCACTATAGCATGTCCTTGGCTCACTTGTTGGTGCAGCAATTTTAGGGAAGCAAGTATTTGTTCATTTCAAGAAAGGCTTTTCTCTATTAATCAGTCCTGTCCACATTCTCATCCAGATCCAGACTCTTGCTCTGTCTGGGACTCCAAATGTCCCAGACATTTGGAACAAAAAGCAATGCTTTCTTGCTCCAGCCATATTTATCTATTGTTTGTTTTCACAATGACCTATGCCACCTCTTTTGTTTCTTTATAAGCCCTTGTCACAGCTTCATCAACCCACTACCTATTTCTGCCTGTCCTTTTTTTTCATTTGCATTTAGGTATTGTGCTTTTACCCGTACTGGACTAGAATTTAGCAATTTTTAGCTTGCTCAGGGCCAGGGTCTTTCCAGGCTTAATTTTTTTAGGCTACAGTCTAGCCATGTGGTTATTCATCATGCCCCCCTGAAGCTCTTACTTCCAAGAGCTGATGATTGCACTGAAACAGCATCCTTAATCTAAGAGTACTGTTCTTTTCAGTAGAAAGAACAGGTTGGTGACGAAAAAGTAAAAATACAAAAAAAATTTGATTATTTTAATACAGTCTCCATGCCTGACTCTTTTACTGAAATGCTAACAAAGTCTCTACCTACCTTTGCAGGTCTAAGTTTTGAAAGGGTTGGTGTTTTTTCAGTAACCAGGATTTCACTGAGTAAATCCTTCACATGAAGACAGGATTCCCTTCTAATTCCCACATCACTTCAGTGCATGCTTTTCTCCTCATCCCTTCCTGGCATTGTCCTTTAAACACACTTATGAAAAAATATTTGTGGAAAAATCACACTTGTGATTTTTTTTTGGCCTCCACTATTTTCCTTCTCCTCTGTCCAAAATCCATGACCAAACCCCTCCTAATCATTGAGAAGATTTCTAAAAAGTACAAATACTCAAAGAAAGACAGATACCTTTCCAAGTGCATCACAAAATTAAATTGTAATCTACAGTAATTACACACACACTATCAACCTCAGCAAATTATTTAGTTGTGAGCTGTTTCAAATGCCTTCTTCTCACCCTCCAGCTAAAGCAGAGGAAAACCTATGAAATTAAATACTTGCAACTTCAAAAAGCAATGTCACATCTCCTCCTGTTGAAATGTGATCACTCACTCAAAATGCAACTCCAAACACCTGCTGAACATTGACAATGTGGGGTAGACATTACATCATACACTCTTGAAGAGTAAAGACTATAAATCTCTCCTACACAGCCAGTGAGAAGCAATTCCCTGTAAGGGAAGAGGAGACATGAAGATAACCTTTCCCTGTCTGGGCTGCTGAGGCTCCAAAGGCTGGAAATCTCTCCAGAGCAGCCACTACAGTAATGGTTCTGCATGTTGTGCTTGAAGAATAGTGACATTTCATCAGCTGCCTACAAGAGATGCAAAACCAATGGAGAAATATTTTACAGTTTTCCAAGGGCACACAGGGCCAGCAAAACATGCTGCTATTGCATCTGCTAAAGCTTTTGCACTGCCCACTCACATGTTATTGGGAATTTTCCCATGTGCTTGTAACAGACTTATGCTGACACCTCTGTCAGAGGTACCTTTGCAACTCTCTCGCTATGCTGCAGAACCTCTGCTCAAATAAACAGGTCAGCAAAAGCACTTCGGCTTCTTGCTTTCCTGGGCTTGCAATGATGACTTGCAATGATCTACTTCTCATACTGGAAAACAGCAGAAGCCAAATGGCAGCATTTTAGGTCCTATGCAGTCAAGCAAAGGCCACCTGAGTCAGGACTGATGATAGCTGCTGCTTTGTTCTATGTCTGAAAGATTAATTTCCTAAGTTGCTAAGCATAGGATAGACTTTTCCAAAGCTGAGGTGTGAAGGGACCTCTGGAGACCTCCTAGTCCAAGCTTGCTGTTCAGACAAGGTTTTACCAAATTGCACAGGACGGCATCTAGTTCAATTTTGATTATCAGTATGGATGGAGACTGCACAGCTTCTCTGGGCAACCTGATCTACTGTTCAGTAACCTTCACAGTAAAAAAGGGTTTTTTTATGTGACCTTAGCTCAGTTTACCATCTGAATATTTTTTCTCCCCCCTCCAAGGAATTGCAAAGTTGCATACACATTTGAGGGAAACTTTCTGCAAAACAAATATGAACAGGAAGGGTGGGTTCCCTGTCTTCCATATATCATTCTGAAGTTTTTAAGACAAGAATTCACACCACAGGTTGCTCACTTTGAAAAGGGGCATTTATTATCATATCTATATTCTAACTCACAGGCAGCAGAAGTTAAACAAACATCACAGAGTCAACCTACCTAGAAAGCCTACTTCACAGCAGTCGCCTTTTTCTCTCTCTTTGCCAGTTTCCTGTTGTGGCAGAGAGACCACCACTCAGAGACAGGTGGTATCATCAGTTGATACTACCTGTCTCTGAGTTTCTTGAGCAGGATGAAAATGATGCGTTTACTTTACCCATCCCTTGGTACCTCAGTTCAGGACATCATACAATGTCTATTTCTGCACATCTGAAGAGGAACCAGGGCTTTCAAATGGGTATTAGCCATCAGAAGCAGCCTTGCAGCCAGCCACCAGGGTCAGTGGGATTTTTCACCAGCTTGCCCATCACATTTCCACCCTTATCCTCTGATGATATTTTTGCAGCATGCTTACTATTATCAGAACTGGATAAGGAATCTTCCACATCCTATCTAGCTTTTTTTCACTAACTGTGCTACCTTCAGGGGCTTGTTGCTCCATTTTATGATACTTAGCTAACCATTAGGGGTCTTAGTTATGTTTCAAGGTCAAATCAAATCAAACCAAACCAAACCAAAGAGGCGGAAAAGAAATCTTCTGAAGTTTGGAAGCAAACTTTGCAGCTATGTACAGGATTACTGCTAAAGATCTAACTGATGTGATCTATACACAGGTAGGGTTGTTTGCTTGAAGTTGTACTACCGGTGCCAGCTGTATTCTATGCATCGTAAAAAATACTTAATTATAAAGGAAGCATAGGCACTACTGGGCTGACATGAACAAAACCAACTGCCAAAGAGTACCTAAGGCAATGCTATGGGATAGGCCATGGTCAGGGAGGGACTTAGAGGATTTTCTTTGGTAAAACCAAGAAGCAGACATGTTGGATAAGCCATACAGAACAGAAATAAGACAGTTTCCAAAGTAAGTACAAATCATAACACTGTTTGCAAAGGTTAAAGGCTTCTGGGGAAGATAGGTTTCTTTTCCCTGGAATTTTATATTGAAAAAAAAAAAGTCAGATGAAGACAGCCTTGTCTGTACCACAAAATTACTGCCTATTAATATGCATAAAATAACTCATCATTAAAAGATTAGGGCAGACAAAAACTACTACATTTAAAGGAGCTTGATGCTAACCAGAACAACAGATGATACGAAGTTAAGGATGACAGTGCTACATGTCATGTCAAATTTAGCTCCTGTAAACTAACATGATAGTTAAAGGATGTTCACATATAGTTTCCAGATGGAGGAAGGAAGAAAAGTCAGAAAAAAACCTAGCTTAAGATGATTTCTGATGACTTTTTTACTGGAAGGACACAATCAGCCAGTTAAGACTACAGTAAAAAGAGAATGTAGTGTCTTGCAGGAATATTATCCCACCAAACAAAGCAATTTATCTTTACCTATATGCACAGACCTGAAAACAGATACTGTGACAGAATAAATATAAATAGAGAAAATTGCCCCAGATTTCTACAACTTTTAAAAATTCTGAAAAACGCAACTGAGGAATGGACATAACTGAAGTAAAGCACAACAAGCCAGTTTCTCAGTCCAAATAGTTACTTTTGAATTCATGTGCTTTCACTGTTTACTGTTGCTTTTTGGACAAGATTATGTTCCATGCTGCTTTTCAAGTAGAGATTGCAAAAATTTTTAATTCTAATTGATACATTCATAGTGTGTCTCAGTAAAATCAAAATAAAAAAAAATTGAAAACATCTAGCAGTAGGTTATTAACATCTAAGGTACAAAACTCAATTAAAAAGCTGTACTTGTTAATCAATAGATACATGCTTTCATTACAGACAATTATACCTATGTTTGAGTCTTAAGGCAGAATTTATTAGATTCCTGCAGCAATTGATATACAATAATACCACTGTCAAATATATTATCAATTAAAATATGTAAATGAGAAACAGTCTGACTGACACAGTCTAAGTACAGCATTCACTCCTTAAGCAGGACAACATGGTCTTTAAGCACATCAAGCACTAGAAATGGGTATTAGGTAATAATTTCTGTCTTGGAGTATGGGTAGCAGCTAATTTCAGATAACAGCTTTTCACTGATAAATACAACAACTGTACCATTACCCTCATTACAAAGTCAGAATGTACAGGGAAGGCAAGACCTATGCTGGAGCAGAAAACAGAAGTATGGAATTGAAACATTACAGTGCGTGACCTTCACTCAATGGGAAAGATGTTTCAAGGCTGTTCATGTTGGGGCCAAGAACCCATATTGAAGGTGAGAGCAAGACTGCTGTACTGAACTTAAAGGTGACAGTAAGGGCCTGGTTCTTCATCACATCCATGCTCTTGTCAGCACAAACACAGAGCAAGTGCTGTCCTGTGAACATACAAACCCTTCACCTTTTGCACTACCTGGTCCTAACTAAAGCCGCTGGTGTCAGTCTCCCAAAATATAATGCAGACTATGAGATATATCTACACAGACACTCCATGTCAACTCTGCTCAGGCGATTTCTGTTGACAGAAAATTCCTTGACCAAAATAGGCTACAGTGACAATAATACTTTTAGAAGTATAATCACATCCACTTTGGTATAGAAAGGAAGCAACATTGGGCAACATAAACCAACACTGCCACAGCATCAAGAGTTTCATAAAGAGCCAGCTTTCAAATATGTTAGCAATCACATTTCTTCTAAATCAGTCTCAGACACAGATGATTGAAGGGGCTGGGAAATGGTGGCTATAGAAGAAGAAAAGGACTTCATTATATTCTGTTGCAAGTGATTTCCTTGCTGCAGAAGAAATGCTCCAGCAGCCTTGTCCATGTTCAGATTCTCCCACTATTTGGCCTTTACAGGTAAAAATGTGAGATCAAACTGGAGAATGCCATTTACACTCTCTTTTCCCTTTTTTCTCAACAAGCTTAAGCTTGGGGCACTAAGGAAAGAACAAACGAAATAAAGGAGATATAAAAAACACAATACTAACAGCAGTATTTTCTTAAAAATTGTAATGAAAAAAGGCAAATGAGAGCATTGATTTTACACTCTTCTTCACATTCCTTTCCCACACACCCCGTGTCCAAATACATGACACAGCAGAGCAGCATCAGTGAGCTCCAGTTCCCTCCTGGCTGCCACACAGCCCTGTACTGTCTCACTTGAAACTCTTGCAGCTTGGAGAACTGCTTGAGGCTCAGGGAAGCAATGCAAATCCTTAACAAGCACTAGGTATAGAACATTATAAAGGCAATGGCTTAAATGTACTATATAGGTATGTTAAGCCCTATTTTCTTTTTCAGAAGATACAGAACTGCAATATTATGATCTTTCATTGTAGAACTCTATATATATTTTTCTTTTTGAGATTTTTACACATTTTCAGAATCCTCTAATGCAGTTGATTTGAGGAAGAACGTGAAATGTGACAATTTTATCAATTAATTTTATCAATTATCAGGAGAAACTGAGAGTTAGACAAAGGTTTTTGTTCTTGTTGTGTTTTGACTGGTTTCTCTGTGTGGTTTTGTTTTCACACACAATGGGAATAAAATAACTTATTTCTCTAATTGGCCAGCATTTCTCTATCACATCAGAAAATATTTTTGAAACCTCGATAAAAAGTGAGGGAGCAAATGACTAATTCTCTGTGTTTTTTCTGAAAAATCTGTATTTTTTAGGAGCTGGCAGAGGCTTGGCCCTACATCTTCCATTAATATTGAGAAAAAAAGGTGTGGGCAAACCTTTTCATGCAATTTTCTGAAAATCTCAACCCTTGATAAAACACTATGCCAAAACAAAAGCAGTAATAATGTGGTTGATGTAACAGGAATGGTTCAGTTGTTTAAGAATTAACTGATTCCATGCTTCCTGAGTATGGATAGTTTGGTTTCTGGGATAATAGCAATTTGGATAGTTATTTCATTATTTCATCTCAACTGGGTTTTTGAGGAAATGTGGTTGATTTGTGGGTATGTTGTCCTTATTTACCAATGAAATACTATATTCAAATACATCACAGAGTTTTTCCCGTTTGTTTTATATAAAAATAATAACAATTCAGCTGTATCCCTGGAGGAGTAATTGACAAAATCCTTCTAAGGGTTACTTTATCTTCCTTTTTTGTACATGCTTCCAGTTTGTCAGCAACTGAAATAGTAATTGGACTGTCATGTTTTTCTGTACCATAAATAGAACTTTTAAACAACCCTGAAAACCCCTATTTTCTTTAGGTTACACAACATCTCAAAAAAAGCAAATGACTGAAAACCACTACACAATGGAGTTTAATGTTTTGCATTCCGAGAGAAAGTCAGCTTCAGGACATCCATGTCTGTTTTTCCAGCCTTAGGGTGAATGAAAAGTCAGCACTTTTCACAGGTTTTTTAAACAAGTGTACAGCAGTGCTCTTTGCTTTTTCACTACCTATGGAAGTGGTGGGTCATTCCTAGTCTTACAAACACCCTTTGTGGGATCATTGAGGACCCCACAAAGAATCTGCTTTCTTAGGGGCTCAAAAAAGATGACAACAGACAAGTTTGCAGATACGTAATCAAAAATGCCACTCCACATGATTGCTACCTTTGAAGACAAATGTACAAACTATTAAATAAATAAAATGAAGAAAAAGTCCTCACTCTTATCGCCTCCCTCCAAATCTCTACAGCTATAGTAGCTGTGCCATGCTGTTTCTTAGAGAGTTGGGACAGCGTATTTCTTATTATTTTAACAAGATGGGAAAAACAGTAACATGACATCAATGGATATAAATGTGGTTGTAAGAGAAGTTTATTGTAGTTTAAGACTGTCAAAAATATCTTGTTTTACGAAAACATTTCTCCTTAGTTTCAGAAGGATTGAATTATTATGCCTCATCATGTCATGTGTTTTGCTGGGAGGAAATACACTGAGAATAAGGAATCTGCCAGAAATATTGACCACAGTGCACTGCATTTAAGTACACAGTGAGATGTGATCTTATTCTGGGACATATCCTGTATTATTTGGGCTAAAACAACCATGTGCCACTGTCAAAAAGACAATGGAGTATAACTGAGGAGGCTCTTTTGCAAAAGATCACATGAAGATAACATAAAAGCATAAACCTATTATTAGACTTACAGTTTTGTCACTATGGGTTTCTTGTACTTAAGTTAATTTACTGCAATTTTTCTCCCTCCATAGTTTCTCAAAAAAGTGGGGTGAAACCCATGAAACAAACCCCCCATTTTCTAGACTAGGAGATGAACAGCACACCACACTACAAAAACTCCAGTCTAGTTCTAACAGTATAATAATCCCTTCCCCAGGGGAAAAAATAACACTCTAAACATACCAAAACCAGAAACAACACTGATCCAGCTTGGGTTAAAGATATTTCTGTTCATTTTGAATGCAGAAGATCAGTTTGGGGTCACCACCTTTTTATCAAGTAAATGTTTAATAAACAGTAAAGAAAATTCCCTGCTCGAATTGCCTATGCAAATATACATTTAAGACTTCAGTATCTACAATATGCTGTCCTCACTATTGGGGACCTGGCTGCCCTCTCCACTCCCATATCACAAGAAGCAGATATGCAGCAAGTGATTTCATGAAGCTCTTTCTAATGACATTCTGGAAAATTATTCAACTAATGGCTTGGTGGGCAGGTCCAATTTTTTGCCTCATTGTCTGTGTTCTGACTCCAACTCTGTATAATATTTTGGAGAAAGTTCGCCTTCTTTGCACTGTGCCGAGTAAATATTTTGTCAGTTGTTAAGGATGAGCTACAAAGTAAGTCCCAGCAATGTATCCAAATTCAGCAGCAAGACTTGGAACCATATTAAAACTTTTTCCAGATTGTGATTTGTAATGTATTTCAGAAGCCAGAAGAAAACCAACCACTTGAACTATTACGGAAAGGCTGAATGAACCCTTTTCAGAGCTGTGAAAATGTTTTTCCCCACAGTTAAAAAAAAATTAAAAATCATTAGTGCCAGGAGAAAGGGCTGGGTAATGACAGGGGAAGTTTCCTTTCAGTGCAGCATGTTCTCCTAGGAAGAACCAAACTGTGACACCAAACTGTCCATGTCAAAGACACATCCATACCACTGGCTGGTGAGCAAGAAAACAGTTAAAAGGGGCTGCCCTCCATCCTGCCTCCACAGTGGAGCTATAGAAAAGGAGGCATAAATGAAGACTAAACAAAGACTTGCTTCAGGAATATAATTATTTGATCTCTGCTGAAGCCAGGCAATTAGTAGAAGTGATGATCACCAAAACTGAATTCCACTATTTAAATAAGCAAATATTCAGCTTATAAATTACTAAATAAAGAGAAGCAACTGTGAACACAACCATAGGGCTCAGCACACATCTATAACAATGTCATGGTAACCCCTTGTTTGTAATTCTAGTGTTATGTCTAACATAAAATGTCTACAGTAATAATCTGCTGGGGGGAAAAAAACCCCACAGACAGGTGCTGTTGTTTGGACCAATTAAGAAGTAAAATAAATAAGCACCTCCTTTCCAATAGAACAGTCCTTCTTCACACAATTTTAGATTAAAATAATCTGTATCTTGAGCTTAGTATGCCAGAGATTCTGTCTCTCTTACACTATTATGATTGGCGCCAATTTTTTTTTTTCTGTCTGCAAAGTACAAACCCCTAAATTGGTGAAAAGAATGCAAAAGATGAGGAGAATCACAAGGAATGCAGAGAGAGAGTGAGAAGACAGAATCTGAAAAGATGATATTGTATATCTGAATGTTTATCTAAGGAAATTTCTGTCACTACCCCACCTACACAACACTAATATAAATGGCAAGCATATAAATTGCACTCCCTTCCCTTCCCTTCCCTTCCCTTCCCTTCCCTTCTCTTTGCTTTCCTTGCTTCCTCTGCTTCTCCATTTTTGGTGGTTTTTTTTGAGGTGAAGACTTTATATGGGAGATACTAGTAGGCTTTTAATAGAGAAGAGAACACCACTTATTTAAGCAGGAAAGTTTTTTTGATAGCATTTACAATAAAGCCTAGCTAATGGTTCTAGTCCCTGATTGACCTCTGCCAATTCTGGCATGCTCACAGCAAAGAACATCAGTCCTTCAGGAGAAGCCATACCAAAAAGCTAATAGAAGGCCATAAGGATTTAATTTTTGTTTTAGCTACACTTTGCTATTGGCAGTAGCATCCAAAATGTCTCATTGAATCATGAGGCAATAAACTGAGGCGTAAATTGATAAAATCTACCAAGTTCAATTTTTAAAAGAGTAATTCTTGACTATACTATTTGCATTGAGAAGAACTTCTCCAGTTTTGTTTCTTTGGCACATTCATAAGCTACTATTCAGCTTCAGCGATACCGCATCAGACAAACATAAACACTGGTTTCCCCTCATCCAGACAAACACGTTGTATATATTGGTTTAGCCCAGAAGTCTTCTCACTTGATTTTAGGATCTTCTCTCTCTTGATTTTAGGCCATGCTCTTAGGCCAATGGCTCCTCTGTATCACCACTCTCCTCGTCCCCATCCTCTGGGCTGGACAAGTCCTCTGCAGAGCTCTTCCCTGCCATACCCTGAGCCTTGGGCTGTCCTTTCTCTGCCATGTCACAGCTCTCTCTTCCTTGCTCCCCTTGCCTGTGTTGTTCCTATGCTCTTCTCCCTCACTCTTTTTCCTTTTCTTTTCCTCCAGACAACTGCTCAAACATCATTCTTTTTCTAATTTATCAGAAGTGAAGCAGAAGTGACACAACCAGCAGAGGAAGCCACAACCAGGTGTTTGGTTGTGTCCTGCTTTTCTGATGCATCTTGTGCATTGGTGCCCACCTGTGACTGGAGCTCTGCAGCATGGCCAAAGTGCAACCAGCCAAGCTTCAGAGAAACTGAGCCACTGGTCAGGCATGGAGATGCACGATGCACAGCTCTGTCAGTGCTGGTCAGAAAGGAGAAAGACTTCCAGGGCAAGACTAGAGTAAAACAGTCGTGTGCCTCACAGCACATGCTGGTTTCTGGTGTAAGAATAGCTTTTTGACCACCTTTCAAAAGCAGTCAAAACTACAGATAAAAAGGGAAATAGTAAGATTCTAAACAGATATTCCCTTTTTTTTACCCTCGTGTTTTTTTCTGGCTCAGTTTTACAACTTCACTCCACACCAACCAGAGACCAGAAAGTTAACAGAGACTGGAAGATCCACCTAGGCCTCATGGTACTTCAGTTCAAGAAAAACCCTATTGGGTTCAGGAATAGAACAATGAGAAAAGAGGAAGGGACACATTTCTGAAAATGCTAACCCAGTTAAGTCACAGAATCACAGAATGGTTGAGGTTGGGAGGGACCTCTGGAGATCATGCAGTGCAATACCCCTGCTAAAGCAGGTTCATGTACAGCAGGTTGCACAGAATCGTGTCCAGGCTGGTTCTGAACACTTCCAGAGAAAGACTTTACAACGTCTTTGGGCAACCTGTCCAAGTGCTCTGTTACCCTCAAAGTAACTCTGTAACTCCAAAAGTGAAGGAGCTTTTCCTCACAATCAGATGGAATTTCCTGTATTTCAGTTTGTGTCTGCTGCCCCTTGTTTTGTTCCTGGGCAGCACTGGCTGGTTCCATCATCTTGACATCCACCCTTAAGATACTTGTGTGCATTGATAAGATCCCCTCTCAATTGTCTCTTCTCCAAGCTAAACAGGCCCAGTTCCCTCAGCCTACTTCATAAGAGAGATGCTCCAGACTCCTAAGAAGCTTCGTAGTCTTCTGATGGATCAGGGAATGAAGTTCCAAGAATGTAATTGAAAATTATAGCTCACTGATACATATTTATTTGCAGATAAAGCCAGCAATTATTCATAAAAACTAAGTACAGTCCAAATAAAAGTCATTGTTTCAACAGCAACAAAAAAAGTTATTGCTCTCCTCAGCAGCCTCTCTCCATAAGGTATTCCATGTGTTTAACAACTATAAAACTTCACTGAGGCCAAGTGAATGAGGGGATAGAGTCAGTGACTAGGTGAGGAGACAGCAGGTAACATAACCAGGAAATAAGGTATATGCCAGCAGAGGAGGATAATATACAGACCCAGTCCTCTGATCTACTCTGTTTGGCACCTGACCCAGAGGAATGCACAGCACATGTATGCTCACTACCTACATCCAATTTCAGCCATGTTTCATGCCCTGCCTGCCCCTTCCGTTCTGCCACATTTCTGAAAGCTTGTCCTTTTCTTGGCACATGCCATGTTCAAGACACTTGGCTAGAAGCAATACACCTCTTTTGGTGTATCTGGCAATTCAGACGGCAGTACTTAATTTTTTAAGCCCAGAAAATGTGACCAAGTTTCTGCAATTTTGTTTACTGTTGTGAAGAAATTCATACTGCATCTTGACAGCATGTAAGATGACATATGATTAGGAAAGGCTTTAATAAGGCAGGTAAATATTAAACAACAATTCAGTTCAACTTAAGAAAAATATTTTAAAATCTTGCTTAGAAAATTTAGTTATATATAAAGTCTGTGACTGTGTTTCCTAAGAAGCAAACCACTGGACAATACCTCACTGCACTGATAGGAATGGCCTAACTTGTATTGATGTCAAAGGGGTAAGGAAAGGTGAAAGACAGCCTTTAGAAAACCTAACACCTTCACTGTTTTTCTGTTCTCTGGGACAAGTTGAACCCTTCAGAAGCTCAATGCAGAAATCTGCCCACAGCTCCTACACCTGTGAACTATGTATTTCTTAATTTTTAATTTATAAGTGTTTTTCATATTGCCATCTTCCACCCAAAGACCTAGTCAGGTCTACTTCTCCCAGTAATCCAGAAGGACTGGAGTGTTGTGATTCAAGCTTTGGCTACATCTTTCACCTAGATATGTTCTTGATTTTGTTAGAAGACTGCATTTGGGAAAGCTGAGAAATAAAAATTAGGTTTACAATGCCATGGACTTAAAAGAAAAATTACTTCTATAGCTATTTTCTGCCCTTAATCTTAAGAATTATACTGAATTTAAAAAATCTATGGAGGGAAAGTGATGAATTTTTAATGATTTTATTCCTTTCAAAGTATAATTTAATATTGTTTCCAAAATTATCTTCCACAGACTACAACAACAACACCGGTCCATGCTCATTAGAATATCATCTCACCGGCTGATCTGATCTCACTGAGAGAAAGGAGGCTTATAAAAATGTTTTAAGACTAAACAGTACAACTAGTGCCAAGTTTCATTTGACTCACACTATAGGGAATCTGAGGCCCAAATAGCCAATGTTCTTCTCTGCCAGATGCCCATGCTCTCAAATTTAAACAGATTTTATATTTACCAGTAATACTTACAGTAATCACCAAGTTCTACTAAAGAAGACATTTAATAATTTGTATGACACCATATGCTATATTTAATTTTCTCTTTAAAACACATTAAGAAATATTTTGCTAAAAAATCGAATTCTTTATCAAAAAACCACAATCAGTATAGGTGTGTGCACCCAGATGTCCGTGTGTGAGAAAAATTTTGGAAACCAAAGGCTCTAATTTCTCTTTTCTGAAAGGTTCTAGATTTTACAAGGTCAGAAGAGGAACTTTCAAATAAAGAAAAAAAACATGAATGCACAGAAGGAACACACATCTGTTATGCTGCTGTTCATACTGCAATCCAAAAACAAACAAGGAGAGGCATGCAAACAACATAACAATTTTGGTGTTCTGGTGGGATTTTAAATAACCAGTAAATTTTTGGTTAAGAGCAAACTAGAAAAGGTATGAAAACTCAGCATATCCCAGCTCTAGCCTCTATGTCTACATTGCTCTAAAGAGCCTGCTGAAAAAAAAAAAAAAAGACAGAAACCTCTGACATTTCTATTCCTCCTTCAAGAAGGAAGCAGAAAGTCTGTGAGTATTCCTTGTCTCGGTTTGGAGGCTGTACAAGTGCACAGTTATGTTTTAAGACAGAATAGGGATGTACCAGAGGTCAGAAAATCCCTTTCCATGGGCTGTTTTAAACGAGACAGAGCCATGGGACAATGGCAAGGAGAAGTGGTCTCAGATGGAAGCCCATGGTTTGGGACGAGTCCATGTTGCACCTGAGGTGCCCTAGAGCAAAGACCAGGACTTGCACAGGCTACATCTTCACTTGATCTCATCTAGAAGGAATCCTGGAAAATGTAATCCCAGTATCTGCTGGGATTTGCAGACATCCACAGAAAGGCATATTTGGAAAGAGTTCAAGATAGATGGAGCTTCCTTTCTAGTAACTTAGGAAAATGTGAAAGAAACTAAAGATCATGCTCATCTCCCCTGTAAGCAGGGAAAAAACCTCCTTGTGTTATTTGCAATGCCAATGTCAAGGAGGCAGCCATTAATTTAACTACAGCAACACCTGGTACAGTTTTAGCCCAGTGAGCAGGCCTTTTTATTTTGTTAGACCTACTAAAAGTGGTTTTACTTGCTTGTTTAGACTTCACCACTAGAACTCTGGGGAGAAATCTCTCTTCAGAGAGAAGCTGTTTGTTTGCAAAATAACTTGATAGGCAAAGCCTGTGGGGAAAATTGGCCTCTAACATGTAGGAAAAGCAAACAAGAGTGGTAATGTATTCAAAGGGTAATGGAGAGACAATGAAGAAATTAATTAGGTTAATGAACACATTCTGCTACCCACCCCTTCATCAAAATATAATGGCATAGCTGCACCCCAGCTCTGGGCACATCCTCAAGAGAGATGAGAATCAGATACTGCAAACAGCGTGAGATGCAACACATGGGAACATACGCAAGCTCCCAGAGTTTCACCCAGGACAGGTGACACTTTCACCTGCTAGGCTGCAACAGCAATACCTTGCAGACTGCCTGCCAGCAAGGCAGGGAGGACCCTGCCGATGGCTGTTTTACCTCCATCTGTGCACAGACCCCAGAACTTTTCTCTGCAAGTGAAGGAAATCACGATTTTCAAACATGTGCATCACTGTGCCCACTGTGGTACAGCTGAACTACAGACCTGTGTACAGGTACAAGACTTACCCATTTCCCAACCCATCTTTATAGCTGGATTTTCTCCCACTAGCTCCCGAAAAGCTTAAAAGTAGCTTTTAAGATACTTTTATTAAGTAGCTTCCCAGTGCAGCTTAAATTCAGGCAATACTTCTGAAGTGACTCTCCAAACTTCTTTTCCCCCAATTGGGATTTAACAAACTCCACCCAAAATTCCACAACACATCTGGCAAACAATTTATTGTGACTGGTTTATTTAACATCAGCCCTTCTGTACTTCCCTGTTACCTCCATAAACTACCTTGAAACTGTAAGATTTCAAAGTAGTTTACGTTGTAAATGTAAGATGCCGTAAAAAGCTGTTTATGTAAATTTAAAAAAGAATAACATTCTGCCAATAAATTCTATAATACAATACCAAAATCAAACCTCAAGGTAATTCAGGTATTCCCAAAGCTGAGGCTGAAAAAAGCATCACACTTAAAATAGTCACAAAATTGCATGTTGGGGTTACAAAACGTCTTTCAAAACAAATTTTTGACAGGAAATGTTGTTTGGGTATAGCTGAAATTTTGTCATTTTGTTATTTAAAAAAATTTCCATGCTTACAAACAATCTAAAAGATCCATCAGGCTACTTCAGTATGGCTGCACTGGGGACATTCTTCCAGCAGTTCTCCAGAACAACACAGCCTCAGAAGAATTTAGTTTTTAAGCACCTGACACACCAGTTCTGGGCTATGGGTTTAACTTCTGGCTCTCATAACAGTTTTTCCTTCTTTCAACCCAACCAATTTGGAGAAACACAAGTGCAAACATGAAGTACCCATAAGAAGATGCATTTCAGGTTTACACTAACTCAAAGGAAATTATTTCGTGACTTACAGATTTAAAATGTACAAAATAATGGAGAAAATCCTATCCTACAACAACAAAAACCAGCCAACCAAAACAAAAACAAAAACAAACAAACAAACAAAAAAACCCCAACAAACCCCAAAAACAACAAACAACACACCACCAAAAAAACCCAACCAAAAAAAAAAAAAAAAAAAAAAAAAAAAAAAACAACAAAACAGAAAAAAACACCATTACATTTTTTTTGCCTCTATTAATAATATAAAGAGTAAATACAATCTATAAATGTATGAAGAACTGGTGAATAATGGCTATGCAGACTGCTGGGTGTCTATAGTAGTGGTGTGTTTGGGTTTGTCAGATGTGAGACCTTGGAAAGCCCTACCTGTGCCGCATTTATGAGTAGGTACAATATATTTTGGAAAGTTCTATCATTGTATCCAAGTAAGAGAGAAACAGAGGCTGGCTTATTTCAGGCTGCATAAGAAAAAAAGGAGGAGTAATTAATGCAAACTGAGTTTACCTTAGTCAGGTAAACTAAGGTGCAGAGTTTGCTGCATGCAGTTTCCATCACGTGGGAGATGTTTTTGGCAAGCAACAAGAATAATGGACTGGAAGAGCTTTAAAATGAGTTTAAGGCAAAGGAACTGCAGGCAGACATAAAATGGCATCAACAAGTGACAAACTCACATCTGTCTGTAACAGCACCAGAAGCAGCTGAAGCATTACAGCTGGTAGTTAGATCAACCACATGTAAACAGTTTACCATATATAATTAATTTTCTCTGTCAGGCATTACTCCTAAAATAAACAACACTGCTTCATTAAAGGTAGGCGGTGACCATCTAACCTTGCGTGCGTGCTGATTTGCGAGGGATGATCAAAATGACCTACGAGGGGACACCAGACCCATGGATTCATGTAGATCACAACATAACGATAGCTCAGGTGCCGTCCATTAAAAGAGGGTATGGGAAGAGGGATAATAAGAGCTATTGGTGCCTGGGAGATTGTAGATCATCTCCTGAGATGACACTTTTAAAGGTCTTAACCTGATCAGCTTCTCCAAAAGGAGACAAAGGATCTCTCCTCGTATGGAAAACCATGATACAAGATGAGGAATAAAAGACCCCTTTAACAGAGCAGTGGAAAGCCTAACAAGCTGAAGCTGGACAAGTTAGAAATTTGGAAAAGAATTAGCAGTGACAATGAATAATGACAGGAGCAAGCTGCTAAGGAAAATAGAAGATTGCTATCTTTTCAGATCATGACCAAATGCCTTTCTGGAAGACAAACTTCCGCCAAATGAAAATTACTGGGCTCACTACAGGTGCAAGTGAAATGTTACAGCTTGTATAAAGCAGGAGGTCAGACAAAAACACCTAATATTATTTTCAGACCTTACATGCCATGGATGTCTGAGTTTGTCTGTGCAGTATTTTGTTGGTAGGTGAGGACTCACTCTCTTTCTGAGTCTGGATGAATCCTAGCCAACAGTGAACTAGGAGTGTGTAGCTGTGGTTAGTGTAATGCACAACCAACCTAATAACTTACTCCTGACTGGGTATCAGCCACCTCACAACACAGAATCAAGTTGCATCTGTCTACAAAATACCATCCAGACACACTTACCCCTAAGTTTGCAAGTTGACAAGCCAGCCAACCTGGTGCATTTTTACAGATAAGGAGACAGGAGGCATGTCTGTGCCATGCCCGGGAATGTGGGGCAAGGATTTCCGAGACAGCACCCATGGTGTTCACGCTGGAGCCAGCAGCAGTACAGCCATCTCAGCCACCAAAAAAGCCTGGCCAAGGGGAAGGCTAGCCTGGATGCAGTCCCTTCAAGACCAAGAACCGTACCACAAGGGGACAGGTCAGGCCACAGCAAACCCCAGTGATTATCCTGCCGCAGGGTAGGTGGGCATTAGGTCCTCTTGCTGCATGTGGTACTCAAAGGCAAAATGTGTCATGGATTCTCTTCTTCTGGAGCAAGAATGAGGGCTCAAGATTGGCTCACTGGTCATAAATGGAGTTTAAGTGCTCTAAAAGGACAACCTGCATTCCCTTCCATCAAACTCTCAGCACCTCCTTGGTGACCTGTCTCTTTTTCTCAGTGTAAAACGAATGAAAGCAACTCCAAGTGCAAAACAAATTATACAGTCACACTGTTTTCTATGCTCAGCATCTAAAGAGTAGAAAAATGAACAAAGTGCTAAGAATATGCACTGGACATGCAAGGAGGGCAAATAAAGTGATAATGGTGATAATATCATTGCTACCACTTTGCCTTTACAGAAAATACAGTGAGCAACACACTGAAAAACCTTGGTCACAGAGCTCTACACTGACAAGTAAAACACAGCTTGAGGAAAGAAGACAGGACACGGTCCTGAGCGAAGAATGCTGTGCTAAAGGGCTTATGCCACAGGACTGAATGCTATGAAGAAGTATTGAAGTAAAAGGGCAAACCAAAAGTGAAATTCAGATGTTTACTCTGCTCTCCTTTTTAGGGTATCAGATAGTCAATTTACATGATTAGTTGATAATCTCAGGTTTTATTGAATAAAAAGGGTTTTCCAGTCCTTCATGATGTGATGAGGAGCTTAAAACTGAGACTATAGGGATTAACCTATAAAGATAAAATTCACAAACTTGCATATTTTTGGGCCTCTGCTATTTTCAGTCCTGACCATTCATACTTTAATGTTTGCAAGCTTACACCTCAAAACCACTGACACCTGGTGAAGAGCCCCAAAATATGCACGATACCAAGTGTAGGATGATACCAGTGTAGGATTAATCTCTATATTTCATGGAGATATGTAAATGAATACTCAAGTAGGACTGGTGCATGAGCAGTACAAGCACATATGATGCATTCCACAGGATAGCTCCTGAAAGAATCCTGAGTCACTGGTTTTGTGGGAGGATAGTTCCTTGAAAGAATATGTCCATCTGGAGGGACAGAGTAACTGGAAAGAGGCAATGGGGATAGGATTTAAACAGTATCACAGCTGCTATAAAACTAATATTGGATATCAACTATAAAACATGGTAAACATTTCAAAAACACCTAAAAATTGCAAACCAGAAAACTTTAGCATTATAACAATGTCCTTAAAGTTAAGTTTTTCTGTAATCATAGAACCTTAAAAGTTGAAAACTTTCCTCTCTCTATTGTGTACCAGTATGATTTCCACAAACACATCACTTCAGTTGCTGTACTAGGAACAAAAACAGGATGGGTATTAGACATTGGAAACACTCCATCTGCGTTTACGACAAGGGTGGTTTTTCCCATGGATCATAAGAAGGGCAGACGGGCATTCCCCCGAGGCAAACAGAGATGTTTTCAGAACATTGTGCAACAGGAATACTCCCTGACAACATGTCTATAATATTATGTTCTAAATACAACTTTCTGTACTGCACCTTAGGCTGTTTGGTGGTGGACATATTTTTCTGCCCATTCATTTTCCCTGAACTTGTATAGAGACCAGCTGAGATAAACAGCCTTTTAAAAGCGGGACATCTCATTCAGCCACACAGATGTTCCTTATAGGTCAATAGGTCCATAAAATTTTCTGAAAAACTATCTGTGTATCATCATTACCCAGTTTCTCAATCAGTAAGGTGGAAAAGGTTATGATGAAAGAAATGCGCTTAGTATCAGTGGATACTGGATGCTGGGACAAGGAGTGGGTTGGAATCTGTCTGCTCACATCCAGTTTCCTTACAGAGCCTCTACGTGGCCAGAGTTTGATAAAGATGTGAAAAGGGAGACAGTGTCAAATGCCATCCAAGGCTTCTCTGCGGACAGACTTGCAAAAGAAAGGAAAGAAGATTCTGTGTTTGTTTCAGTCCCACAAGACTTCACTCAACACACAGCTCATCTAAATGCCACCCCAGGAGACATTTCCCCAAGCACTAACAACAGGTAAACTCAATCTCTGCCTCGAGGAGTGTGCTAGAGAGCTCAGCTTGGCTCTCCCTGGGTAGCTCACCAGCTCCTTCTTTGCACCTCTATTAGCACAGCAGGTTTGGTAAATGCACTGCCATGAAGACAGCAAGTGGAAGAAGATTGTTGACTCTCGTGGTCTGAGCAGCTACCTTCCCTTTTGCATCTCCATGAATTCCAGCTGCAGTAGCCCTCCTCAATGAGAAAAAGTTTTTCTGTGCTGCTGATGGTCCTTTCCATTTCACATCTGGAGATTGTTAACTGTATCCCCTATGGTCTGAGTTTTAGCAGTAAAAATACTCCAACAAATTCTAGTAAAACTGATTTATTTATATTAACTGGACACTAGATACCCAGATAATACTATATAGAATCATAGAATATCCTGGGTTGGAAGGAACCCATGGGGAACTATATTTCCCTTCCTTTTCACATTGACTTTTCACCTTGACCTGTCCTTTGAAATCAGTACTAGGGAAACCTCACATTTTAGTGGTTGGAAGTTCAGAACTGAAGAGTCAGAAGCTGAAAAATAATTTAAGCATGACATGTCCTCTGTTTAGGAGAGCTTAAGTACATATGAGGGGCAGAAGTCACAGCTTAAACTCAAACTTGATGCTGTGAGGCTGTGACTTCCCCTCAGCTTATAGCAAACTCTCTTTCTGCAAAGTCATAATTTTCTGCCATGGAAAGAATTATATTAGCAGACACTGAACACATTGCTTCAAATCTTTGAAGGACAAAACACTACAAGAGGGAAAAAGATACATATACATTATGCAGCTACATAAAAGAAGCGATAAATAAAGTGGGGGGAGTGCTGACTAGAGCTGTAAAAATGGTTTTAAGTTGCTAACATGGAGGAAAAATTACCTAAGTGTTGGATATAAAATTTACTGCCTTTCCAGAAGGTTATGAATTTGATATCAAAGACTAGTAAGTCTCATAATAAATGGTGCAAGCACATTTCTACACAAATATCTTTGTTCAACATTCGAGCCAATCTTCGGTGAAAGCCAGAAGGCTAAGTTAAATTTTCTTCAAAAGTAAACTACCACAAGTAACTAAAGAAACCAAAATATTATATTTATTTTAAAAGTCACCACTAACAGGGAGAAACAATTGAATAGCTGCAGAATGCTTTCCATTCCATCCAAACAGGAAAACCCTCTTGCATTATATCACCAATGTGCCTAAGTTGTGTGGCAGAGAAATAATCGTCAGAACTGAGAATGTGAGAATGAACAAGATGATGGTTTACAATAAACAGATGATGGTTTACATCAAGTCAAATACTTGTTCTGTTATTTTACTTTCTCAGTTTAACTTAGTTTTGAGCCCATCACTGCAAATGTACCAGCTATCACAGCTTTTTGCTGTCCTCAGTGCTACATAACTGAGCTGCATGAGGTGGCAGAAGACATAACACACCCCAAGGCCACTGCCTGAGGCTTGCCACCACTGCCGCTGCTGCTGCTTCTGCTATGGTAGTGGAGCATGCTCTCACTCAGACTCTGCCAGGGAGCATGTATCATTTTGGGATTCATGTCATGCATAAAGGTGGTGTAGTGGAGGATACAGAAAGGCTGTGCTTGGCTGCCTTGTATCTAATTTATGGATGGCTGAACAAAGGCATGAAGTGTTAAGAGAATGCTGCAGACCACACGAGGCTGCAGCCGTGCTGTGGTGCAGCAAACTTAAACTATGCCTTTGCTCCAAGCAAGGACTGGCTCCTGGGGAAAGCATTTATTGCCCAGAATTCATCATCAGGAAAATGAAAGCGAACAGGTTTTATTTGTACTGTAAATCATGTACAGAACCAGAACACTCCATTGGAGTCAGAAGAAAATTGAACTCTGGTGTGATATCTGACAAAGAAGCAGTTTTGTTTTTGTAACTGAGACAAAATTGCATCTTTGAGATAAGGGAACCAATTAGCAGTTTTGAAGAGTCTTGTCATTCTCACTTCAGGAGGAAAAGGTATTGATATCATAATATGATGCAGAAGGTCCAGTACTGTAAGTAACTAGATTTGAAGAATTTGAATGCACCACACTTGAGCCTTCTGCCTTGTAGGCCAGTGCAGGAAAGTTGATGTAAGAGCTCTGGCAGGTAGTGAATGCCTGCCAAATTGGTAATAAGGATAGCTGAAGAAACTGGTCTCTGAAAGGAATAGTAAATCTTGCAATCTCAGACCAACTTCTCCAGGAGCAGAACTACTGCTAAAGAGAGTAGCAGATCCACGTGTGTGGATAGATATAGGCTAATGCCTATAAATAGCTCCAAGCTGGCAGTGCTACGGCAGGAACAGAAGCCAGACTGTGGTAACAGCCGGCTTCACTATAGAAGTTTTCATCTTAATGCCATCGTCCGTCTTCCTGTAGGAGATACATTAAAAACAGGCCTGGATGGTATTTTAAAATTCTATCAGGCTTTTAACAAGGTTTCATAAGGTTATATGAGCAATTTTTAAATTCTGTTTTAGAAATTCAGTTCCATCTCTATGAAATGCTTATTAAAATCCTAGGTTTCACTGTTTACATGAAAATGCCAAGGAATATGACCCTGTGTCATATTCCCCCTGTGACACCCTGAAATCAAACTTTTACATTTAGTCTAGTAAGTGTTCTCTACAAAAATAGCAATAATGGTAAGAAACCTTATATTGAAAGACTTTAGATTTATTCGCCAGATTAAAGAAGCAAATATCCTTTACTCCTTTTGCTGCTGTTAATATAAACCAATAGGCAATTTTAATCCTCCAGAATAATGTCACACCTCTCAATTAAGAAAAGAATATATAAGCCTAAGTAAACTGTCTTTAGTAAAGTTTAATTCATTTGTTTGCAAAGTGATCTGATATATCTGGAAGATTAAGTACTACTTTCTTTTCCTAGCAAAGGTTAGAACATGGTTGGGAATTCTGCTTCAATAATACACGAGACTAGTTTCCATGAACATAACGGAAACAGTAAATTCTGAAGAACATTTCATCTGCATGGAGTGCACTGATTTATGCTTAAAAAAGTGAAAGAGAAGAGGAAAATCATAGCGTTTTTCTACCCTGCTGAGGTTGCTGTGGTTCACATTTCTTGCAAGAGTAAACGAGGATAGTCATGCTATTCTAACATGTACTGACAGAAACCGGCAGGTCTGTGTCACCTGTGAAGGGACCAAGCAGGGGCTAGTTCTTTTAAAATGTTGTGCAGTTAAAACACGACCAGAGAATTTTCAATGCCAAGGAATTTTACATATTACTATTTATATTTTGAAATTGCAGTCACAGAATGTTCAGACTTGCCCTTCTTTGCCTAGCAATGTATAGGTGGGATCTTCCATGAACAAGTCACCCCAATAAAATACACTTTCACGTTCACCACAGAATTTTCTTCCTGACACTGTAAAACTTACCAAGACGCTGTACAGTATTACATTACATGGTAATGGTATTTCCAGAAAAAAAAGAATTGCACATGAATAAGGCAATGAAAGTATGCAGGTAACCATGGCTACTGTTGTGAACTAAATAACATTTTTTATACAGCTGTGAATATTTGTATCACTGCCAGCTAAGCTGTAGAGTTCAGATTTGAGACAGAACTGGTAAACACTGAATTCTTGCCTGAAGAAAGGTACTTCCCAAAGTGGATCCAGGCCTCTACATCGTGCTGCTACTCATTCTGGGGTAACTTTGTCTAGCAAACATACACCTTATTACCCCAGTCAAAATAATCAAAACACAACTCTTCACGGCCACTTCTTACACTTCACTGTCGGTGACCCACTTTTGCACAAGCTATTTTCTGTCTTAAGGGTATTTTTATTTCCTCCTACCCACAATCACAACTATTGACATAACTTCTGAAATAGTTTTGGCTTCATAAAAGAGATTCATACTTTTGAAAAAGCTTTAAAAAATTTGCAACTCCTCAGCTTTCCTTGATCTTGGTTAGTGGCAACACCCACCCACCCCCTTCAGCCCACTGTCCCCCACTTTGGTCCCAACAGAATGCCTGGACAACAAAAGAAAAAAACATTTCCAAAATGACAGGGTAAGGGCACATGAGAGGGAGCTCTTCTCCCTTGACATATTTTCAGTTTCCAAGTTCATCCTTCTTAAATCATCCTTCTGTTTACATATCAGCGCCTCTCTTCTCAAATCAATCATCTTCTGAGAAGGAATGGAAACCTAAGGGATTTTCCTCCTTACAGAGAAAAGGTACGCCCAAAATCAAATTATTTGGAATAAGTTGTCAATAGTTACTATACTAAAAGAAAACATAAACACAAAAGCAGTTGGTGAGGTGAACCTGTACTTCTAGTGATATAAACAAAATGAAAATAATGAAACGCCTATTGTAACTAAGTGAAGCAGGACTTCAAGCAACATCTCCCTATTCAAAAATATTGGAGTCACTTCTTCCTTCCAAAAGAGCATAAGTTTGAAACTCAAGGGAATGCTCATTCATAGACTATGAATTTGTTGTCTTTGCCTGTTTTGTAGGCAAATAATTTCTTAACAAAAGTACTCACTAATGAAGCAAACGCAGATGCACTTTGCAGTTCAATCTTTAATAAACTGCCTGTAGCTTCAAGCAAACCACAAATTCCATGTTTTCATTTTTACTCTGTAACACGGGGAAAATACTCTCTTCTGCCAGTCTTTACCTGTCCATTCATTTAGGATGAGAGAAATTTAAGGACTAAACATCTTTTGCCTGTACCAAAAGAGATCAGCTTAGACAGAATTATAGATACTATTTAAAATCGTACTATCTACCAATATAATTATTAATAGCTGAATGGCAATATATATTATGTATTTCTCTCTATGTATGGTGTGAGTGTGTGCATACACATGCATATACACAAACACTACACATACACTATATATGCACACTATAGACATACATGCATGATAAATATATTACCAAAGATTTACTATATATAGTAATGCAACCAAACTGATGTCATGGAGAATAAAACTATGGGAGGCTCAGTAGCATAGTGTTCAGACAAACAACTGGGAGATCTTAAGACCCACAAACTCTCATGACAGTAGAGGCACCAAGTGTACAAAGCAGGGCATTCTTTTGTTTTCTGCATGCACAAAAATGCTGGAAAAAGAGAACTGTTCTGTAAAAACAGTGGTCACAAGAAACCAAATGAAGCTAAATTTCTGCATTTTGGTCTAAAATAAACCATGGATGCCATTTTCAATATACACTGGGTACTTTAAACTTCTCTCTCAAGCTTTTTCTCAGTGAAGTACAGTACACACAATTATCACCTTCACGTTCTATGGCTCTCTCCAGCTGACTACTATTAGCACTTCTTTATTTCTACATTTGGTTTCCTCTGCTTTGTTTTCTGTCTTCTCCTCCCTAACCTGTAAGGCTATCACTTTTTCTCTTAGCTTCTGACACTTGATTTTATTTCTCCAAATTCCATCTTCTTTTCCATCTTTTATTCCTCTGCTTCAGGAGCAGAGACCAAAAATGCCATCCACCTTAGTCTCTGATCTAAGAATATGTATATTCATCTCCTATCATGATTTTCAGCTGTATAAATTTTTAAACAACTTGCAGCCAATGAAAATTTGTTTTTTAATGGAGATATCAGTAAATCTTTGTGTTAGTAAAAAGACAATTTTAAAAGATGTTTCCTTAATAGAAAATTATATAATTTCCAATTCCTTTATTTTAAAAACTGCCTTAAAATATGAAGTTCAGTAGACTGATGTGCATGTTTCTTCTTTCCCATAAATAGTTCACAAAAAAAAAAAAATCTATATTACATATTGCATTCGCAAAAGAAGCCACAAAAATGTGCATTGTAGTTACTCAGCAAGTTGGAACCCTGTATACCGGCTTAATAGAAAGCTGCTAAAGCTCAAAGTAACAGAATAAAAAGCTAAAAGCCCAAAGAAGCATATAAAACTTCTTCCTGTTGGAAATAAACTGAAGGATGTGATTTGACTGTTAAAGCCTTTTTATAAAGAAGAATTTCCTTTCTAAGTATATTTGACTTTCTATAGCATGCCTCACATCAGCCTAGAATTTTTATGATATACCAGGAACACTAAATTTGTACATAAACATGAGTAATGTTATTATTTGTAGTAGAAGCCACTCGTGTTGCGCAGCAGAATGCACAATACTAACTCTAAGTTGCATTTGCACCCATGAACCTCAGAGGAATCTGCAGCAGGCAATTCCTCTCTTTACCATAACTGAATGAATGGGATGCTGAGGCACATGAATGGGAAATCCGTCAGAGGTCTCAGCAAGCCCCAGCAGGGTGAGGAGCAGAGGGCAGGCACAGGCAGTCTGGTCTGGCACAGCAACCCAGCCCCTTCAGAGCCAGAATCAGAGGCACAGTATCATAAACCCTCTGGCAGACAGCAGTGTTTTTCCAGCTACCATCACAAAGCTCCACAAAACACAGGCACTAGCTAATGAAGACATAAAAAATGCTTTTGATCAAACACTACATATTTTCCCTCAGATTGTTTAGTAAAACAGATCTAGGAATAAAAATAGAAATATAAAAAAGGGGTTTAAAAGCAGCACTTCAAATATGCATCATTCCTTGTTTTGAAGAGAAAGCAAGCTGTGAAGAGCTGAAGGGTATCAGTTAATAATGCAATGGAGATGAAAGAACAAATCATGTATTGGCCACTGGTCTGCTTTTTGCCATTTTGAGACACTCCACACCATCTGCAATTTCTCCATGCTAAGAGCTGTTTCCTGCTCAGGTAACTCTGGTGTCAGAGGGAAGGAAAGGGTCACCTTAGTCAGACTCGTGGTCTCTGACAGGAACAAGACACCTCTGAAAGGTTTTTCCTGAGTAGGGCACCAGGATGGAACTTTGGTGCATTACGTAAAGGTCCCAAGGTAGAAGGGACAATTGTAGAACTGCATGACTAATGGCAATGGCTTACACATCTGTCAAAAACATCCTCCATGCTACCTCCAGTTACTAAAAATGCACACTGTTTTCACTTCTTTTTATCTATATGGGAAATTTTAAAATATGAGGATTGAACTTAACAGGTTATGTTAAAGCTTAGGCTTCCACGAGCAGAGGTCCCAAGGCTGTCCCCAAATTCCTGATTTCTGCCTATCAGCACGTATAAAACATTACTGCTGTGGCACTATTTCAACATATTAATCATCTGAATATAAAATGACTTCTGCAGAAATGATGTCTGTTTCCAAATACAAAGACACATAGAAGACAGCATTTAACAAAGAAAAAAGCTACTTCTAAAAAGTGGTAATTTTTTACAAAAACAATGTCAAAATATTTCCTTGTATTAGTTTTCCTGAAGCAATAATGATCTCTGGATACAGGGAGAAGCAATATTTTTTATTCCATCAACTTCAAGGGCTGGAAAAAGCATATAAGCTTTTGGGCTCAGATTCCCTTCCCCAGGTCTCCTGATTCTTCTGGTATTGTGTCCATGTGAAATAACCCACTTTCCAACAACGATAAATAGGTAAAAATTTGGTCCCTGAGTTAGTACATATGCGTTCAATTGAAGGAAAAGCTGTCTGCCAAGCTTCAATCAAGTAGATCATAGGTCTGTGAAAAAAAGAATCTAAAAGGATGGAATTCAGTTGCTATAGTGGCACACTAAACAAATAAATGAGATACCATGGAATGCTGCAAAATATTTGTGGTCCGATTAAGTCATATTTGCCACTTGTGTGAACACTAACAGCAGTTTAGTAAAGTGGGTACAATATAGTACAGTCCCACTTCTACTGTATGCAAAGTCTAATTCTTATCTGGGTGTTAATGGTAACCAAAGTGTCCAAGGGTACATAACACTGTATTTTACTGTAATCATAAGGCAAAGCATAGTCCCTTAAATACACAGAGGTAGACAATAAATGCTTATTAAACTATTATACCTTCAAAGAGATATTTGCATCCTTCCTCATGTTTGCAAGACCTGCTGAGGAAACAAAGCTCTTCATCGTGATAGCCTCCAGGATGCTTAGATATGGAGTGTTTATTAGAGAACGCAACTTGTAGCTGGCAGCTGACTTATTAAACCTTCATCAATATAACCCATCCTCCTCCAATACATTATTTTTTCCAGTGAAATGTTCTATTTTCTTGATAGAAGACTTTGAATATACTCATTAAAAATCATAACAATCTATCCCCTAATGCTTGACTCTACTATCTGCCTATGTTCTCTGGAAAAAGAACTCAGGGAAGAAACCAGAAATCTATTCTGTTAAAAGATAAAACAAGTGTTTGATTTAGCAGAGAGAAGAAAGCATATATATTTTTATTGAAAATAAAATAAAATGCATACTACTTATTAATGCACTTTGCACTGATTTTAAAGTTGAACATTTTTTTACATTTATAACCTGTAACTATATATCTGATAAATGGTGCAGTAACACCAGAAAATGTACCATCTCAGGCATTACAGAAGAGTTGTGCAAAGCTCCAGCAGTGTCTATGGCAAGCAATACAAGCTGCACAAAAAGTGAATGTTAAAACAAAACCAGCACTCCTAATATTGTCAGAACTATGTGAGTGAACCAAATGCATGTCCATCCCTCATCACTGCTGGTGTAACAAACAAAGCTAGCAGTCCAGGGCCAAACTCTGCTTCTAGGAAACATAGCTCAGTACTCCACACTCAGAGAAAGGCTAAGGCTCCCTTCATGTGCCCTTCTGGATCTTTTCTTTGGTTATTTGCTTTGTGCCCATAGTAATCACTTTAAAAAACATCTGTATTACCAATTTCATCTGAAAATCTGGCTTTAAACTTTCATTATCAGTATTATTACTATCAGCATAATTACTACTTCCAGAGTTACATCTAGCTTTGTCTGTTAAGGCAGGGCAGTTTGAAATACAGACAGAACACTTCCTTACCTCTGGTATTTCAAATGTGACCTTCCAGCTCACCTGCAACCCTCAGCAAACTGCACCTGTTTTAATATGCAATGCATTTCACACTTCACAGCTGATATGGAAAAATTGGGGTCTTTTTTAAACACAGGACTCTAGTTTTGAGAGTCAAACAGATGATCAAGATAATGTACAGCCTTGTCAGATAAAAATATAGACAGATGCAAAGGCATCAGTGTCATTCTACAGATGCCACACAGGAAGTTTTATATGAACACAGGCTTCATACTCTTGCGTGGTTGCAGGTGGTTTTAATCTTAAACTTTTTCCAAGGTTTTGAAGTTCCTGGCATGTCATTGTGCAAATATTACTTTACCTGACGTGTCAATCTACATTCAACGGCAGAAACAATTCCCCTCCTCACAGCAGCACCCATAAGCCATTTCCTTGCTCTCAATTCCTCAAACTAATACATCTCAGGGAAGTCTACCCAGTGAAGAGACGGAAGAAAATATACTCTTCGTTTCATCTTTCTTACTGTTTATTTCCTTGCTTCTCTCTTCCTCCTCCTCCCTGAAGTCTTCTTTAGCATTTTGAGTCTCTTCCAGCTTGCCTACATTATTCTGTGGCTCCTTTTTTATTCACTTGACTCATCTGTTTTTTTTCTTTTCTTAGGTAGGAGTTGGAACAGCATCAGCTGACTATTCAATTCATCTCTTTCCTCCTGCCTGTCTTTTCCTCTTATTCAACCACCTTTCCCTAACCTCCCTTTTTGTGCTCTCTCCCGGGGTCTCTCCCCTTCTCTCTTCCTTTGGTAGTAACTCCGCAACTTGGTGTTGACACTAGATGCTCTCATGCTCTCTGCTAGCAGATTGAGTTACATGACCTTGTCAACAGAAGGTGGTGAAACTTCTTGAAAGAGATTTCATCTGGGGATTTCAGCTCTCAGGCCTTTCATTTTCAATATTCACACCCAGAATAGGACTTGCAGGTTTTGCTGTTATTAAGTGCTTGAAGAAGTTTTAGAAAAGGTTCCTTGTTACTAAGGTTTAGGGATGTTTATATCAGGAGGAGCCTCTGTGTGGGTTTTCTCCAGATTAGTGGAAACAGCAAACAATTGGAAAAATTCAGCATCTGTGTCCAGTTAAAAAGCTGTCTTCACCTTACCCTGATGAGTGTTCTCTGGCAGATATGTAACATGGTTAAGGCCAGCTTCCCACTTCACAAAAACTGCCGTGCTGTTACTGTGTTAGGTAAAGGGGTTTTCCTAATGCTCCCAGAGGATGCCATTTCAACATCGAGGACTTCTTCACCCTAGCAGCCTCTCTCAGTTTTCAGGTGCTATACTATCACAGGTTTTGGCATACCACCAATTTCCAAGCTCTTCACATAAGTAAGAGAAAATAAAAGAAAATCTTTTAAGCTGATGCTGTTTTTCTGCCCAGAGCAGGGAGATAATTGATACCACTGTAGTTACGCTCCAGTGGTGGAACTGGCAGATAATGAGGAGAGATAGCAGACGGAGCCACGTAACTGCAGCATGAACATGCAAAAAGTGTACAAATTCAAGAACATTAGTTTCATAGGTTTTGCAAATATCCTGAGTCCCCAGGCAACCAGCTTCAATTGCTATTCTCTCCATCAGATGTTTAAATAATAGCCGTCTAGGAGTGGTTAGTCTGTTGGAAATTAAATTAAAAATTCTCCCTGATTTTTATCAGAAAACCTTGCAACTTATGTAGAAAGTGGGAACACCTTCCTGGAGCACTGAAAATTTTATTCACACCTAACGTATCAAAATATTGTAAATAAATTAGGAAGAGCACTTGAGTTGTAATATCCATAAAGCACATTTATTGGATTTAGAAAATAGATCCCAGAAAAATGTAAATAACTTCTAGGCAGAAGTATAAAGCATTATGAAGGTGCACTACATTTCACAAGCAGAGCCCATCCATGGGATGTGCTGTGTTAGGAAAGCATCCCCAGGAAGTAAAATGCACTGTTTCAAATTAACAATTGCTGAAAAGGATTTTTAGGTCTATATGGAGAGAAACACCTTGATGAAAAACAGTATCTCCTTGTTCATACATCAGTGACCACTGTGTAGCACCTGACCAGTGAATAATGGAGAGATGGGTTTGTCAAATAACTCACCACTTTTGGACATTCCAATCTTTATGTTCAGGTTACTATGGATTTTGATTTTTGCACACCTTTTCTATTGTTCTTGTTAAATCATCAAGGAAAAAAGATTTACACCAGAAAAACAACTTTCATAAATTCACAGAATGATTTGGATTGGAAGGGACCTTAAAGATCACCTAGTTCCAACCACCCTGCCATAGGGAGGGACCCCTTCCATTAGATCAGATTTCACAGAATCCCATTCAACCTGGCCTTGAACACTTCAAGGGACAAGACCTTCACAGCTTCTCTGGACAACCTGTTCCAGCGCTTTACCACCCTCACAGGAAAGAATTTCTTCCTAATGTCTAATTAACTAACCTGCCCTCTTTCAGCTTGAAGCCATTCCCCCTTGTCCTGTCACTACATAACCTTGTAAAAAGTCCCTCCAGATGCCTTGAAGGACCACTTTGGGTACTGAAAGATTGGAATAATGTCACCCTGGAGCCATCACTTCTCCAGGCTGAACAATTGAACAATGTCAATTCTCTCATCCTTTCCTCATAGAAGAGGTGCTACATCCCTCTAATCATCTTTGTGGCCATCCTCTGGACTCACTTCAACAGGATTATGTCCTTTCCACCATTAGAACAAAAAGACACACAAGACACACTAGCACCAGGCCTAGGACAAGGCTGCTAGGACAAACAATTGGAGAGGTGGTTGGTATGACTTTGTACCACTCTCCAGTCGGCTCAACTTTTCAGCTGAGTAGTCAGTGACAAGAGAAGAAAGACAACTTGTGAAATAGATAGAGATATAGCTCTTGGATAGGCTCCTTCCTCTTCCTTCTTCTCTCCTTCCTCCAACTGCTATTTGTCCCAGTTTTTGTGCATTCTCTTGAATACTAGAACAGAGGGTAAGTCTTTCTAGAAATGCCTTTGTTTCCCATTTCCCAAATGCAGCTTAAAAAGTAACAGACTACAAAACTGGAAGAGCTTATATAGACTGCAGTGGCACAGAACCCAGACAATAATCATTTTTCCAACTCCACAGATGCAGAGCATATTTCTCTTCCCGCCTTTCTGACCTCTCCTCTAGGGTCTTCCTATGAAGACATTACTTTCTGACCTCCAGAGCATTTAGTAAGTACTCCTCAGTAATTTCTATCTCTGTATTTTGCTTTCCTTCCCATAAACAAAAGATGATTCACATTCTTAAAACAAATTTGAGACAGCGTCTGCAAAAACCAAAGAAGGACTCTTGCTGAAATGGTATGCTAACTTGGACAGATACTGCAGGCAGTCCTGCCATGTAACCTGGATCAAAATCAGCAATGCTCAAGCTTAAATTAATTCAGTCTACATATCTGTTTATGTGGGCATTGGTTAGA
Organism: Peucedramus taeniatus; assembly: GCA_013400575.1. Lineage (NCBI taxonomy): Eukaryota > Metazoa > Chordata > Aves > Passeriformes > Fringillidae > Peucedramus > Peucedramus taeniatus. Next base: position 662 of record WBNO01002446.1, on the reverse strand, counting down.
ATATGGGCAACCTCTAGTTTTACAGCATGTGCTAATATTGAAGAGAATTTAATTTCTGAAAACAAATGTTATCCATGCATCAACCTGGCCAGGCCCAGCAAAAAAAGTTGCAAGGAACGGGCTGATAAAAATCCTACTACTATGACACATCTGTTTTACACACCAAAGGTTAGTCTTCAATTAAAAATTCTTCATACTAATAAAGATCAGATAGGCAGCCATCAGAAAATGGAAGAGTATTTCCTATGGAAAATATGCCTTTGGAATTATGAGCTGATATGGTTCCAAACTGCAGGACAGTCTCCAGAAAACAAATGACATCTTTGATGAAAGAGTTCAGCAATTTGGCAACTGAAATTGTAGCCCACAAAGACGAATTCATCTGCATAACTAATAAATCCAGGAAGTACACTTGACACTTCAGAAACAGACCAAGGCTGAGACACAGCCCTACTCTCCAACACCTCTCTTTAGACAGGTAGTTACATCTGTGGACAGAAGCTTAGCTTCAGCTACTCAAATATGCTCCTTCAGATAATAAACAGTGACTAAATCCTTGTGTTGGTCAAATCAGCAGCAACCCTGCTATTGATTTCCATGGTCATTTATCAAGTATTAGTGATACCATTGGTTATGGATTAATGAACTGACTGAGATGATGC